>JAHWFP010104150.1:269-13501 GCA_023313725.1 Lithobius niger | reverse complement strand
AAGAAGAATTAAGAAGGGAGGAGGCTTTAAGAGAGAGGGAGGACGAATTAGCGAGGGAAAAATTAGCAAGGGAAAAAGAATTAAGAGAGAGGGAGGACGAATTAGCAAGAGAAAAATTAGCAAGGGAAAAAGAATTAAGAGAGAGGGAGGACGAATTAGCAAGGGAAAAATTAGTAAGGGAAAAAGAATTAAGAGAGAGGGAGGACGAATTAGCAAGGGAAAAATTAGCAAGGGAAAAAGAATTAAAGGAAAGGGAGGAAGAATTTGAGAGGGAGAAATTGGCTAGGCTAGACGAAATTGAAAGAGAAAAATTAGCTATAGAAAGAGAAAGATTGGATCGTCACGAAGAGCTAGAACGGGAGAAGTGGGAACGAGAAGATAGATTAACGAGGGAGAAACAGGAGCATGAGCTGCGTATTAGCGAAAATGCTAGGCAGCATAATGATGAAATGCAGGCAAGAGAGTTGTCCTTTAAGCAAGAACAATTAAGGGTAAAAACAGAGTCTGTACAACAAGAAAAACGTTATGACATGTCGAAGTTGTGCCAACCCTTCAGGGAGAAGGAAGACAACATATTAGTTTTCTTGTCTGGTTTTACTAGAATTTGTGATAGGATGGGCTTTAACAAAGAAGAGTGGCCTTTCAGATTGTTATCTTTGTTAACAGGGAAAGCGCGGGAAACACTCATGCGTCTTTCTGATGATGACTTTGCAAAGTTTGATCTGTGTGTGAAAGCTCTTAAAGTAAGATTTAATGTTACAGAGCAGTGTTTACATAACCAGTTTAGGTCAGCAAAAAAAACTGATAAACAAACGTACTTAGATTTTGCTCACACTTTGACAACACTGGGTACTGAATGGGTTAAGGAACTTGATTGTGGGGATTCTTTCCAAAAATTGTTCCAGCAGGTATTAATAGAGGACTTTTTGAATAAGGTACCAAGTCCGATAAGAGTATGGCTTATTGATAAGGGTAAACAAGAGTCTGTTTTGAACTTAGCTTCGCTTGCAGACGATTACTGCGCTAATCGCCAAGAAGCAGTTCTAAGACAGGGGAGTGGTTCTGACAATGGAAAAGGCGAACCACAGGGCGGAAATAATTACCGTGGAGGAGGTAACAATGGTAATGGTTATGGCAGGTATCGGAATGGTAATGGTTATCAAGGTAGTCAAGGTAACAGAAACAATGGAGGCAACCAAGGGAATGGTACTAGTAACTATGGGAACGGTAACAATGGTAATGGTAACAATAGCAATAGTGGTACTAGAAATGGTTCAGGTAATAATGGTACGAGCAATGGTACTACAGCTTCGGCTTACAATGCGCAAGCAAGGCCGCAAGCTAACGACAATAATCAGTCTGGTAGGAGAGCGCCTTTAAAGGCGGACGAGCCACGTAAGTGCTACATTTGTAGCTCGAGCTCACATTTGAAAAGGGATTGTCCCAACAATGGTACCAAAGCCTCAGTGGGAAATGTATGTACTCAATTGCCTAGTGTACATAGTGGAAAGGAGGTTAGCTCTTTTAAAGGTAAAAGTGGTACACACTCGGTGGAAAGCCAGTTATGTAAGAAATGTACAATTAATGGAAAACCTGGTAGGTATTTGCTGGATACAGGTGCATTTATGGATGTGGTTTCAAGTAAAATAGTAGATCCTAGTTCGTTCACAGGGAAACGAGTTGTTTTGTCGTCAGTTGTAAGTCAAAACGTAACAGACTTTCCGGTGGCAAAGGTAAAATTGGCAACGGTAGATGGCTACATTATGCTGGAATGCGGCGTGTCGCCATTTTTTAAGGACGAAGCGTACGACTTTCTGCTTAGCCAAAAGTCTTACAAAAAGCTACAGAAAATTGAAACAAAGGTAAACAAAACACGGACTGCGATAGCTAGGTCGAAAACAGGTATCAATGGAAAGAAAAGTAACGAAAAGCAGGCTGTAGATCAATTTATTGATGGTGATGTATTGAATGGTCTTTTTAAAGTTGAAGATGAGGAAACGGAGGAAAGTGTTCGAAATGTTGCAAGTAAAAATAATGTAATTGCTGAAAACAGTGAAATTGGTGTCAAGGTCGAAGATAATGGACTTGCACAAAATGATACAGTTGTCCAGTCACAACACGTTTTAGTCAATAAACAAGCTAGTGTTGTGGCCGACTCTGTAAGGAGTACGGAAATTAGTAAAAAGGTTGTAAGGAATGGTAATGTAGGTTTGTTGGCAGCAGGAATTCAAGACTTGTTAGCTGTTAAAGCTGAAGTTTTAAAGCAAGGGCAGGTGCTTGATCCTGGGTTGGAGGGATGTCGAGTGGCAGCTGACATTGAAGGGACATCTTTTTTTTGGAAGGATGATGTCTTAAGTAGAAAACGGTCGGCAGCAAATGGCACCAAAACGGGTGACCAGGTAGTGGTACCTAAGATGCTTACGGAGCAACTGGTAAGAAGGGCACATGCTAATGCCTATTTTGGGCACATGGCCACGAAAACGAACATTGCCAGGTTGCAAGAAGTATTGCATGGGCCAAGAATGTGTGCACAATGTAAAAATTGGATAGAGTGGTGTGAAATCTGTAAGAAATATAGAAAAGGTGTGAGGAAGGGAGAGGACGAAATGATTTTAGTTCCGGTTGTGGCAGAGCCTTTCATTAAGGTGGAAGTGGATTTCGTAAAGCCTTTCACAGTGACGTCTGACGGAAATACGCATATCTTAAAGGTTTGTGATAGGGCGACTAGGTATCCTGAAGCAGTTGCTGTCAGGGAGGCTAACTCACACACGGTAGTAAATGAAAGCTTGGCGATTTGTTCAAAGGTTGGGTTCTGTGTGGTACTCCAATTGATTCTTGGAAAACCGTTTGTTTCTGAACGGGCTGCTTGTTTTTTGAAGGAGTGTGAAATAGGCCTTGTAAATAGTATGCCTTATCAGTCGCAGTCTCAGGCTGTAGTAAGGTTGCACAGAACGAGGGAAGACTGGAGCAGGGCTTTGGATTTGGAGTATCATGGCAAAGGGAATGATGTTTTAGCACCAGCTAAGTTAGCGAGTACGTCTATTTTTTGTGAGACGGCAGACTTCACTCCAGCGGAGTTAGTTTATGGAAGAAAGGTGAGATTAAAGAGGGAAATCGCAGATGGAAAGAGGGAAAGATGGAAAGAGGAGTTTGCACAGGTTACGACTAGTAATGAGGTTGGAGTCAATGTCATGGTAGTGGAAGGAGAGAATGGGGTGAAAGGTACAGAGTTGTACAGGCGATCTCAGGTGTGGGATTCAGGAGGGAAACCTGGGAATGTCACGAGCAGACAAGTAAACGAGGAAGCTATTGGTGGCCCACTGTCTGCAAGGGTAAAGCAAAAGTGTAGGTGCCTAGTTGTAGTGAAAGTGGAAGCAAAATCTGCTTTACTGGTTATAAACACGAAGAAAAAAGTCAAGTCTAGGTTAGGATTGACTGGTGATGGCTTGCACATGTTAAATTACTATGCGAAGTTGGTATTGCCTTTGGCTGTCAGTGTGAACAAAGGGGCACCGGACAAAGTGGGAGGGGGCAGCAGTTGCGGGACAGCTTTTCACAAGCTGCAGTGTGTGCTTGCTTCTCCCAAAGTGTTGTTGAATTCTGTGTCTGACGAACTTTTCTTGTTGTTGTTAACATGCAAGGTTTACAGTGTTATTGTTAGCATTGTTTGGATTTGTGTTGCATGTTTACTCTTTTGTTGGGGAAAGGGGGACAAACGCCCTAATGCTGAGTGTAGGGGGGTTTGCCATGGCAAAAATGTGTTTTCTCCAGTGGTGGACAGTACTTTTGAGTTGGATCCAGGGAGGTGGATTGTTGTGTGTGGTATTTTGTGGTATGGTGTGTTTAGGGTGGCAAGAGAAGAGATGGAGCGAAAAGAAAGTTTTTTTTGAAGGCTTTTTTGTGGTGTGTTGTAAGCATAAGTGGATGGATTGCTCGTTAAAGAGAGAGTTTCCTGAGTGCTGCAGAGTGTAAAATTGGTGTGTCGTATTGGGTGTGTCAGTGGGGCCGTTTGGTATTGAGATGGTCCTGTTGCCGTGTTGTGGATGTGGAGTGGTGTTGTGGAGTGCAGTGGTGTGGAGAAATGTGCAGAAGAGTGCAGCAGTGTGCAGCAGTGTGCAGAGGTGGCAGTGTGCAAAATGTGTTGTGCAGTGTTGGTGTGTTGTGCAGTGCAGCCAAAGTGCGGTGATGTGTTTGTGCTCAGCGGGTTGGAGATTGTTCTTTGCCTTCTGTACAGCGTTCCTGGTGATATGCATCACTAGTGGCCTGCACTTACCGTGATTTGTTGTGGACGAATCACAGCGTTGGGTTGGAGGTGTAAAGTTGCCATCTCTTGCTTGCTGACTTGACCGTAATTACCTAATGACTATAATTAGAGCTAATTATGGTGTTCTACTCAACGATGAAAAGAAACATTGGCCAACTTTCGAATGCCGGGTTTTTGGTTATTATTCCACGTGCGAGACACGTGTGTTCCTTTTACGGAAACTGTTTCCATAATTTGTAGCGACAACTAGCCCTTATATTGAAGATGGTTTGGCGCGAAGAGAGGTCTTTCCCAACAAGAACGCAACAAGGACAGAACTCTATGCACGAACTGTCTTGTTGGACAATTTCTCGATTCATGTGCGGATTGTTAAATGTTTATTTTTTGTAAATTGCGTTATGTCTAAGGAGGAAGTAAAGAAGTTTGAATTTAACAAGTCTGCAGTGAACCCTTGAAATTACAATGACAAAGAATTCTGACGAAACAATTTCCCAGTCTCTTCTGAACTCAACATTATTGACTGTTTTCGTTACGAGACGGTAGAGCTAAAATCGCCGCCATGTTGGAATTTCAGATGATTTCTAGCTTCTAGCTGCGAGAATGCAAAGGCGAGTCGTTGCGGAAACGCGCCCTAAAGATCAGTGACGAATTTTTTTTTATTTTTAAACTATGCATCACAAAAGAAGTTAAATTGTATGAGGAAGACGAAATTTTCACTTTTAAGTATCTACAAATTTTTTTGTGCAATCTACAGCCATTTTAACCAAAATTCTAGACATTTTTTATTCTCATGTGGCAACACCGTAGTGAAAAAAAAATTGCACACCTATTTTATTTTTTTGAGGCGGGGTTGGAGGGGGGGGGCACCGTTGCCTGCTAGTCCCAATGGGGATGAATACCGTAGAAAAGGTTGGGAACGACTGAGTTAGCCGATATAGAGTTCACTAATGTAGTTTAGAAAACTTCACCTACAGTTTGGTCTCTCTTTTGAAAGGCCACACGCTCGCTAATAAAGCTCGGTTTTGGGTTCATGTTTTTCCTGGCATCAGTTTACTACTTGGAGTTCGGGCGAACACAAATTACATGTAAACGCATACGTCTTTTCCCCAATGCTTACCGGTAATATATCTACCTACTTAGTATCAAGAAAATCAAACGCTCTAAAGAACAATGTCGCATGCTTAAAGCAAATCGACAAAGATCCAGTACTTGTGTCGAATTCCTGAATTTGCGCAAATGTGGCACTGGAGTGTTATCAATATTCTAATGATTCAGCAGTAAGTGTGCCAGAACTGACTACAATTTTCAATTTTAAGTTTTACCCATTCTCGCCCTCTGCAAGAAATTATCTTGAAAGAAACAAGTGTTACAACATGGCTCACACACTACGCAATTATAACAATAAATTGCAAAGCAATAACAATTTTGACTTCCCAAACTCAACGTTCTGCCCGTACCACTCCATACCGCCCCCAAATGTTTCGACAGCTTCTAGCGTGGCTACTTTACGACAAGACGTCTTCACCCCTAGTAAATTTCACCAAGGGCAGAAATACCTTGTGCCTCTGAAAAAAAACAGTTCCATTGTCCACCGTCCGACTTGTGTTGTCCTCGAAGCTGACAAATGTAACCCACGACGACAGAAACTGACAGAGTTCAGTGGCGCACCCAAGGGGGGGCAGGGGAGGCACTTACCCCCCCCCCCCCAACACCAAATAAAAAAAGGGTAACCTTCACAAAATACTGCCACTGCAAGCCTTTATTATTTTTGGATCTGTTGTTGCCAATAGTGGGTTGTCATCCTCCGGACGATTCGTTCTTCTACCTTTCCTTTCCTTCCCTACTCCTTTTCGTCTCTGTAACTCGATACGGAATGTAGCACTGAAACGGGAGCCAGGGATGGGGAGGGGAGAAGCACAACATTCGAAGCAGAGGCGACATCAGCGGCCTTTCCGTAAAGCGTGCAAATATAAACCTGAATTTTTCTCTGCATTTGTTTGACTGCTAGCGGTTCTTATGTTAGCCTTAACATGAACTTCCATGTTACGTTATAAATGTTACTAACAGTAATAAGATTTACAGAACTAAACCAAAACTAGTTAACGATAACGAATAGTATCAAAGATTCACTAAAAGGCATTCTTGTAGCCAAGCTGTCTACAAAGTTTTGGTCGGATCGTTTGTTCAAACTGCTTTGCCTCTCTCCTCCACCAAATTCGTGGGTTTACGACTGTTTACTAGTAGTTTAATTGCACGATTTATAATTGGGCTGTAAGTGTAAGGGATGTAATTCTTGTATTCATAATTTCGTGCCTCTACCTCGCCGCAAAAAAAAATATTAAAGTGTTTTTATTGCAAAATAAACATGCAAGCAGTTTACTGCGAGTTAAACATTTTTAAAATTGGGTCTTCAAGGTGTCTCAAAGGTGCTCAAATTAACGAAAAAGTCGTTGGCTTCCGGGGCGACTCTGCTGGGGAAGCTCACAGCTGAACATGGCACACCGCATATTTTTTTTTCTTAGCCCCCCCCCCCCCGCGCTCCCAAGCAAAATTCTTGGGTGCGCCATCGACAGAGTTAGCCTAGGACTGCACCCCCAAGAAGCTCAACGTTAGCCAGCATGTGGAATACTTCAAACAATTTTAACTTTAAGTTTAAATTTTAGCCTACGTTGCCCAGTACTATTACAACCAAGCCAACCATGTAAGGAGACAGACTTTATGTCAAGTTAAATTAAGTTTAAGGAAACATCCTCGTCACCATTGTAAGGTTGCCGAGTTAACACCTTAACGGCATACTAGGGTATAAAGACTGACAACCTGACTGTGCTGTGGTTTGGGAATTGTGCAGCACGTGCCAATAGTTGGCACTTTTATTACTTTTGGTGTGTCACACAATTATGGTGTACAGAAATATGGCAGCGTAAGTGCTACCCAACTACAGTAGCCAACATCAGTGGTTAGAAATACCTGGGGCTAGCGAGTATCACACCCACACGCACTACAGCCAGCCTTGCTATATACCTTTATTACTAACGTTCTTACCGCGCTATAGGAGGATAAAGACGTAGCGTTTCTGATATGACCATATCAACGTAATGCAGTTTGACCAAAACGCTGCTGTCCACTATTCCCTTAAACGAAAACGCAATTAAAAAAGCAAAATTCAAAATTAATGAAAAGCATAACAGGTCTTAAGACACCTTTTACCAACATAAGTTGTACTACTTTCAAGTCTTACAGATTTTGTTAATACTGTATAATAAAAACGCTAAGAAAACATACACAATAGGAATAAACAACCCTAAAGCGCATCTCAAAGATGTGACTGACGGATTTGCAAACAACGGAGTTAAACAGTATAGACACTGCACATTATATTAAAAAAAAATCCTCTACTAACTTTTGCTACTACAATACGGAAAATGGGTGATCATGAGATCATGTAAGAAACCAAAATACGGAGTTTTCATCTGACGCTATTATTTTCGTTACTAAAAAAAAAAAAAACTGAATATTTCGTTGCTTTATTGCTTCCCGTCCCCGTCGTTCATCAGGCTTTTACACTTTTTAAAATCTACGGACGTCACTTTGCAGTAAATTCATCAGTAAATTGGGTGTGTGTGTGGGGAGGGGGGGGGGAGGATCGTAACGCACTGATGGTACGTAGAGTTGATTAATTTATTTACTCTTTTTAGGTGTATTAACAAACGATAAAATAACCGCTCGTAAATGTGACATCAAAATTTCGTGTAGCCAGATTTTGTTAACTTTGCTGCTTAATTTTTTTATATGACGTATAAAGATTACTTATAACAATCAATTTAAAAACAAGACATAAGGAAGCCCCTCTCCCTCCATGCACGCTATTCTTATATTACGCAGTTCAGCGATATTTAAAGTTGAACAAAAGCTGACAACTATCTCAGATTCCTCCCAACTCCCCTCCATCTATGTTTTTTGCATCGTGACCATAAAATGAAGCGCGCTGGAGGGGAGGACAGAAGCGGGCTTCCCTGCGCTTCCCCGCGAGCAGTACAACAGAGGGGTTAAAGGGATATACCTCCCAGTGCCATTTTTCTCGTCCTCCACAGCAAGTACGGCCCCAAAGGTCTATTTTCTTACCGTTAGTCTTTCCCTTGCTAAAAAACCGTTTTAAAATGTGGCGTTTAGGAGATTTTCTGTTGAATATTGTTAACTGAATGTAAATATTACTTTAGCGGACATAGACAGATGCCACCGTGTTGGGCGTCCACAAGAAGGAAAACCACGCCCACTAATCGTTAAGTTTGTAAGCTACAGAAAACGGGCGGAAGTTTTTAGAGCAAAACGAAACCTGAAGAAGAGTGGCATTACAATCCGGGAGGACTTGACTAACACCCGTTTACGCGAACTGCAGCAAACTATAAGAAAGTTTGGAGTCAGGAACGTTTGGACTGAGGATGGCAAAATCGTCTATACCTCAGAACAACAAAAGTATTACGTGACCAAAGCACCAACTTAATCACCCGATTGGTGCAATATAACTTACAATACACTTTCAACTACTGTGGTTCTTAGTGTTTTCACATTTACTACCTTTTATTCCGTTGTTTAAGTTTTGACAACGAACTTGTCGTTTCATCACCCCCCCCCCTCCCCCCTTCAAACTTAGCAGTGGATCTTCCAACTGACAAGTGCTTGTATGATTGCTTTGATCTGTCTAATAATAATTTTGTTAACTCAGGGTCAGGGATAGATAATGAATTGGCAGAGTTTTTTGCTGACAGGGGTCAATATTATACTGCTGAAAACTTAAATTTACCGGCTGGAAATACAGCGAACTTTAATGATATTTTGTCACTTGTTTCTGTGAATGTAAGGAGTTGTCGTGCCAATTTTGATGAGCTGCGGGTTATTTTGGAAAGGTTGAAACATAAATTTACTTTAATTGCATTGAGTGAATCCTGGTTAGACGATGGTGAGGAAGTATTATATCCTCTGGATGGTTATGTTGCAGTCGGTAGAAATCGAAAAGAGTCTCAAACTGATCATGGAGGAGTTGTATTATACATTAAAGATAATTTAAATTATAAAGTTCGTGATGATCTCGAACTAATTACTCCCCACAATGTTTCACAATCACTTTTTGTTGAAATTGTTAATCAACATGGTAGAAATGCTATTATTGGAGTAATATACCGTCTACCAGATGGCAATTCTGGCGTTTTCATTGAACAACTTGAGAAGAAGGTTCAACAGGCGTCTAATGAATACAAGGAAATATTAATTGCAGGAGACTTTAATTACGACCTTTTAAAGTATCAAAATAATAATCAAGCTAGCCTGTTCCTTGATACTGTTTTGTCTGGTGGCCTATTTCCACTGATATCTTATCCAACCAGAATTACTCATCAATCTGCAACCTTACTTGATAATATTTTTACTAACAACATCTTTGTACAGATTGTTAAAGGTATAATTGTAGATACCGTATCAGATCATTTCATGACTTTTACTGTGATGAATCGTGGAAACGGAGCAAAGAGCAACACCGACAATAATGTTAACAAGCGAATTTTCAGCAAGAGAGCCAAAGATCTTTTTGCCAGGGAAATTGGTTCCCATGATTGGACAGCATTGTATGAGTGTACAACGACGAGTGAAAAGTATACGCACTTTCATAAGACAATTGAAACTTATTTTGAATCATGCTTTCCGAAAAGAACATACAAAGCAACTAACAATAAATCTCAACCTGTCAAAAAGACTAACCCGTGGCTCACCCAAGGCATAATTTGTTCCAGTAAGACTAAGGCTAGGCTATATGATGTCTACTTGAAATCACCAACTGACGCTAATAAAGAAAAGTATTCTAAGTACAGAAATCTCCTAACTAAAGTAATTCGCACAGCGAAGAAGCTTCACTATCAATCTATTATTGACCAATGTAAAAATGATATTAAGGCTACATGGAAAGTATTAAATAACCTTGCTGGGCGCAATAAAAAAACACGGCAAAATGTGGATGGATTACATCATAATGGAGATTTAATAACTGATCCTGAAAAAATCACTGACATATTTAACAGCTATTATGTTAATGTTGGACCTAGTCTGGCTTCTAACTTTGATAAAGATAAGAAGCCTTCCACAAAAAAACTGCCTTCGCTCCAGCACTCTATCTTCTTGAGGCCTAGTTCAGCAACAGAAATTGTCAATATTATGAAGACTATATCTGGTAATTCTGCACCTGGTATTGACGAAATTTCACCCAAACTTCTTGAACCTATACAGTCTTTACTAGCACAGCCATTATCGCATATTATTAACTCATCTTTTAAAGACGGCCATTTTCCTGAAGAGTTAAAAATAGCTAAAGTCACTCCAATTTACAAAGATGGTTCCCGAACTGATGTTAGTAATTACAGGCCGATTTCTGTGCTTCCGTACTTCTCAAAAATCTTTGAACGTGTTATGTACAATAGACTTATAACTTTTTTAGAAAAACACAAATTATTGGTTGATGAACAGTTTGGCTTTCGGCATAAGCGCTCCACACAGCTTGCTCTCACAAGATTGATTGATGCTGCTATCAAAGCTGTAGAAAATCAGGAATTTTTCATTGCTATTTTTTTAGACCTCAAAAAAGCTTTTGACACTATTGATCACAATATCTTATTAACCAAGTTAGACTTCTATGGAATACGGGGTGTTGCACATTCTTGGATTAAAAGCTATTTAACCAGTAGAAAACAACTTGTTAATATCTGCAACACCCACAGCGACCAAAAAAGCATTACTTGTGGTGTTCCCCAAGGATCCATTCTTGGCCCACTTTTGTTTATTCTTTACATAAATGATATTACTCAGGTATCTGATATTATTAAATACGTTTTGTTTGCTGATGACACCACAACACATGCAGCAAATAGAAATCTCAATGAGTTACAATGTACTATTAACAACGAACTTGCAAAAGTTACAACTTGGCTTCTCGAAAACAAGCTAACTTTAAACGTTTCAAAAACTAATTATATGGTTATATGTCCTCGGCAACGTCGTTATGATAAAACACAACTAAACATTAGTCTTCAAGGTGTGCAGTTAAAACAAGCAACTCATGTGAAGTTCCTTGGAGTTATCATTGATGACCATTTATCATGGAACGAGCATATCAGACAACTACGAAGCAAGCTGTCGCGGAGTGTTGGAATCTTAAGACATTTGAAACAATACCTAAACTCTCGAACACTCTTGATGTTGTACAATTCATTTATCTTGCCTTATTTTAATTATTGTAGCGTAGTCTGGAGCAACACTTCCCAGAGTAACCTTCATAGGCTTCAGTTAATTCAGAAAGCAGCAGTTAGAATATTGACCTTTGCCAGACGCTTTGACCATACAACTCCACTCTTCATTGCACAGAAGATTCTACCAGTTTGCAAACTTATGGCATATAATCAAATTATTTTCACATACAAAACCTTGAAAAATTTTATACCATACAAATTTGAGGAAACTATATACAATTATAGTCTCCATAATCACCAGACCCGGACAGCCGGAATGCTTCACGTGGCGTACCACAGAACCAAACTATCACAGTGTAACTATAGCAACAGGGCCATGCACCAATGGGATATGTTACCTGAGCACCTAAAGCAATTGTCATCCCTGCATTCGTTCAAATCTAATTTAAAGAAGACACTTTTGGAAGAGCTACTGTTAAGTAATTTAACTTAATTTTCAACCCCTCCCCCTCCCCATATGTGCTGAGACCAACCTTCATGTGTTTATTTTTACTTACTACTAGTTTTTAGATTTTTTTACTTTCACTTCTGATAACTTAATTTTTTTTATGTACTTATTTTTACCTGTACCTGGGATTCATAAGACTATTTGTCTTTATATTCTTTGTAGTTGTTTCTTTTTCTTGTGTGTAATAAACCCTTTACTTTACTTTACTTTACTAACTATATTTAAGAAAGACCCATCACTAAATGATGCATTGCACGCGTACACTAATCATGACGTTTTATCTCTGTGTACATCTACTAATATTTTAATAATAATAATAATAATTTAATAATAAAAGTTAAAATTAATTATTCCAATAGATCGCCGAAGCAAAATTATAAGACACTAGCCTAGAAAATTATAAATTGTGATTTTAAAATACGAGAATCATTTCGGTTTGTGACGACACATTCGTTGACTTGATTCTGTCTCGTGTACTATTTACAAAGCCAACCGAGACAGCAGCTATGCGAGGAACGCAGCTACCACCCCAGCCGACCTTGGCACTGTAATTGCTCGGATGACGATTTGCGCGTAGCTGTAGTTTGGCACGCGGCGGAATGTTATAAGGCAGGCCGGGTGTCCCTTTAAACTGCATTAGAAAATTTAGGGATTATTAATTTTTCGGATCCTCTCGAGGGAGTGGGGTCATACATTTTTCAGGTCCTATTAAGAAAAGGGGCATGGGCACAAAAACACACTTACCAAACTGGAAGAAAAAAAACAATTTTGGATCTCAAAAATGGCACTTTCAGAAGTCAGAATTTCTAAATGTCTCTGTTTCCCCATGATGTGAGTGTCTTACAAGGTTTTGCAGCTATTATACCAATAATTCAAGTATAGTTTTTTTGTTCAATAAGCCTTGCAGAACAGACTTGCCCCTTGGTTTCTTGGCTTCTTCTGTCTTTCAGGTGCCGACTATGTGACGGACGTGAGCATACAAGCAAACGGTATGTTCATCATACTTACTGTATGAAACCCGAAACAAGAGGGGTGTAAGGAACATCGGCGTTTTATAGAACATTTTTAACCCAACGTATCTTTTCGTTGAAAACGAGGTGGTGTGGTTCTTACTCAATTTGGCTACAGGAAATCATCAGACAGTCTCAATAGGCATACGAAAAACGCAATTTTTTTTTGGGCGGGGGGGGATTATATTACTTTTGGACCTTGAGTTGAGGGGGTATCAAAA
>JAHWFP010104149.1:0-19045 GCA_023313725.1 Lithobius niger | reverse complement strand
AAAGAACCAACAAAGAGGATGCCGGAGGAAGGGCGGCCAGGTATACAAACCCTACAGTGCCGTAGGGAGTGCAGTGGATTACTGGGAAGTCGGGGGACCAGACACAGGGTTGGGGAATGTGAGTTGGGGGTGGGTGGAGGAGGCAAAAATTAAAAGCACCAGTTACTTTACTAACAAGACGAAACACCGGGATAGGAGAGCTCCAGGAAATTCAATCACCGTGCAGCATGCACGGGTCCAGCTAGTAATAAATAAACACACGAAGTCAGCAGAGGCAGTCATTCTCACTTGTCATAGATGACGATAAATAAACATTAATAGTAAACAGAAAACAAACAACAAACAGCAAATATACATTATTAATAGATTATGTAAACATGTTTATCATATGATAGCCATTTGTTTCTTAAAATCGTGTGATCCGCATTCTCATTTGACGAAATCACAAAATTGATATGATTTCGTTAATGGATTTTGTCATTTGATTTCGTGATTTGCTTTCGTCATTTGATTTCGTCTCACATGCATTTGATATCGTCTTAGCAAACGAAATTCCCGGAAAACGTTTCATTTTCTGTTATTATACTCATTGTTGTAGTTGCTGATGTTGCCTAAAGGATAAGTTAGGTCAGTACTGTTGCTTTGGCCTTAAACTCACTGGGCATGGCACAGCGTTTTTTTTAACACGACCTTCTTCGAATGAAGGTATAGACGAAAGCAAATGTGAGATTTTGTTGCTTTCTTATATCCTATGAAATTTATGCTATCCGCCTAAAACCAAAAGTGGTATGAGACAAGAAGTTTTTTAAAAAAAGGGTGTTCCTTATTAAGTAGTGATCCAAGGCCTCCAAGCTTAGCCACAATCTGGGCACGTTGCTCTCTGCATGAATTTCCTTGACGCAGCACTCTCACTGCCGTTCAGTAAAAACGGGGTGGGGGACCCACGAAATTGCCAACATCAGAAACCTCAGCAAATCAATATGCAATTGATTTTTGGTGCCCCTTCCACAAAAAGTATCTGTTAGCACTAGAAAATGTCCAACGCCGATTCTCAAAGCGTGTAGCTAACATAAGTAATTTTTCATACGAGCAAAGACTAAACCATCTGAAAGTCCCCTCCGTATGGTGGCGATTTGTTCGCGGAGGGGTCATCACCTTGTTTAAAATCCTAAAATTAAACTTCGGCGGTCCATCCCTTTTACAGCATTTTCAGTTCCAAACCTACGAAGCAACACGTGACCATTTACTTAAATGAAAAATTCACTACCATAAACACGAATGGGCCAGACATAATTTATTTTCCCGTCTACTGTCTATTTGGAACGGACTGCCTGAGTCTGTGGTTTCGGCCCAATCGGTGAATGCTTTCAAAAATAAATTTGACTTGCACATTCAAACTGTTTCACCTGAACTGGTAATTTTTTTTTCTCACGTAGGTTACCTTGTTATCAGTTACTGAATATATATTTATTTATAAATTGTATAAACCTGTTTACCATAACCTATCAGCAATGTAACATACGTCAGAACTGTACTTGTTATTTAACTTTTATAGGATTTTATTTATTTATTTATTTATTCATTTATTTATTTATTTATTTTTTCATTCCTGGCTGTGATCCTTTTTTTACAGCATGTTCACACATTCTTTCCAAAATGCTTATTTTTATAAACTTCTCTTGTTGTAATTATTATACCTATGCAGCTATTATGTCATGAAGTGCCTCCATGGGCGCCTTGACAATTTAATAAAGTTAAAGTTAAGTTAAAAGAACAAGTTCAGCTATAAAGAGAACAAAACAAATCCCTACACAAGCTCCCTTGACATAGTATTTATGTGCGGGATGGGGGGGGGGGGGGAATGTGTGGGGAGCCTGCAAGCGTGCGTGTCTGACGAGGATGGGTTTTTACTCAACCTTCGAGTACACTAGTGTTTGTTTAATCATTTTCATTGTTCTAGTGAGATGCTTTTGTGGTTAACCGGAACGCCCATACAATTACGTAAATACAATACACCATGCCCAATGAACTTTTTTTCCCTTAACTGATTTGGTTTTCCGCAGAGCCGAATTATCAAAGGTGCGTAGGGTACCAAGAGCAACCGTGCCACAATTTATAAAAGGCGGCTCCTCGCAGACAGTGGACGGTCACCGCGGACAAATTTTCTTAAAATGTTTGACCGATTTTGATTCTCCAATATGTCATTTTTATCGTATCGACGAGACCTTTCCATTGGTGAAAGCGCTAAACTAATAGCGCCGTCTAACCCTGAGAAATTATTTAGTGAAAACGAGTAAACGATTTTTTAATAATAAAAATTTATAAATAGTGTTATAACCGATGCAACATGTTTTTTTTTAAATTGTTTTTTATTGCTTGGAAATCAAGCGTAAATGTGAACAATTTTTTTGGACGGTGGGTGGCTCGGGCAGGTGGGAGGGTGTTGTAGTAAAATATAGCATCTTGTGTAAAAAGTCCAAATTCGGCTGTGGTTTTTCGTCCTGACTCATAACTGTACCTGGCCACAGAATACCACCGTTAAAATATGACTGGTTTCTCCGTGTTAAAATTGGTGCATAACGTAGCACGTTATAAACCTGTGGCTCAGGTACTCAACATTTGTGCAATTCACTCACATTTGCAGACTTTTAATCTCTTCAAGCTTCACATCTTAAATTTAAAAATCAGAATCCAAACAGAATCAGAGCAATGGAAAAAGAGGGCAATGTACTAATTTAGCTGGTTAATATGGTTAATCTCGGCAGCCTTTTTTTGGGTTTATGACATCACTTCTTTCTGAGGCCGTTTCAGAGACTTGGCATATAGAGGGGCAAACGTTTCTTGGATGTTTCTTGGACTTTTTAGGGAGGTTTCTTGGAGTGTAAAGGGGGAGAAGTAAGGCCGATATGTATGCAATGTTATTTCAATCAGTCCAATTTTATAAAGAGGCATTTACTAGATAACAAAACACAGGGTTACAATAACTTGCTGCAAAAAAATATGCTATACAGTTCAATTATTTAAACCTTAAAAAAAAAACAATAAATCGTGTGCTTAACAGCATATGCACCAGTAGTTGTTTTTTTCTTGTCTTCTATTATTTTGGGTCGGTGGGTGAACGGTCTTGACCCACGACCCACGATACAAATGTGACCCATTTGACCCACTGACCACCAATCCATGGGTCAGTTCCATCTTTGCCACTTGTCGACCTGTTTATAAACACAGTCATATTTTTGTTAATTAATAAAAGTAACACCCGTTTCCCCTCCCCCATGTTTCCCATCCCCCATTTTCTTCTCACGAGTAGACGGCAAAGATATGTTGACTGTTGCTGTGCCTTTTCCACTCGCCCAATAAATGACAGTGAGTCTAAACAGAAACTTTTAACCTCACTTCACAGCCCTCTGTAAAGGTTTCTTTGGTATACGGTAGGCTAACTTCACCCTTTTAGCTCGCTGTTAGTAAATCTCTTGTAGGTGTACTGCATGCGTACTGTTTCCATATACGCTTTTATTGTGAGACGTCAATAGAAAATTTTAAAACATTTTCAACCATTGTTGCTGTTACGGTTACATCCTGTTCGAGCAATTTACTAGTGTCGTTTTTTTGCCCGCACTCGGCTTCTGTCATCTGTCATTGAAGGTAAGAATGGTACACAATGGATTTAAAATCCATTCTATAGAATGTATTGCGCAAACAGGAAGTAAATTAATAAAAGGGAAATACAAATCGTGATGTTCGCTAAATCATGTCATTTTTGATGCAGCAAACAAATATGGCACAAAAGCAAATTGCTTTACTGGAAACAAATCAGCGGAAGTGAATGCTGGTAATTCAACGTTTAAAGCAAATCGCAATAAGATTTTATGAATTCCAAGAATTCTATTGAATTCCAAACGGAATCCACAAAAATTAATAACACGAAAAAACAACATGATTGGGTAATCAGGCGCTGATGTGTATCTACACTTAACACATTACTATGCTAACTACTAACAAACTATTTACTAGGAAAGAACAAACAGGTGTGAATGGTTGGTAACAAGCATTTATTATGTGGCACAACATTGGCTTTTATAACTTTACATCTGATCACATGATAACGCAACACAGTTAACAGCAAGGTTAACCAAGCATAACCGAATCAGGAGATAACAACATAAGTACCAAGCTGAGTTAACCAATAAAGTGTGTGTGCATGCAAGGTACACGCACACCTCAATCTAGGAACGGAACAGACCAATTTGGGGGGCCCCCCCCCCGGGGCCGCATGGAAGCCAGGTATATAATACTGATATAACTGGTCTGTCCGTTTTTACCAATTGCAACCTGATATTTATGACTTAACAACTTAATCAGCATAAAATTCTGCTGATTATCGATTATAGAGAATCTATACATTTACTATCTTGATTTTTGTTTATCTGACCGCGTGTTCATAAACGGTCTTCCAAGAATTGTAATTATTATCACATTAACATCCTTAGGTTTGGTAGCTGTAAAACTTTCAAAACTTAATCCTAGTAGCGACCAAATGTACAACGGGTATGAACTTTATTATGAAATTTGCTCAATCATACCAATTTTTATTCAATTCAAACATTAAATATAATTTCTTCCCAGTTGTTCGCTAAATAAATTCCTTGCAATCCTTAACTTTAAAATATTGTTGTCTGGATAGCTTGATTTAGGCTATAACTACTTCAGGCGAGTCCTTTTTACGATTGCACCATAATGCCCATAGATGCAGGCGTTACCAAGGCGATATTTTTATTGATTCTGTCGCTTGCCTCTGCTCCCAAGCAGCCGTTTTTCTTGAAAGAAAATAGAAAAATAAAAACACACAAGCATTAGACAAGATTTATGCAACATATAAACAATTAAAACGGTTTTTAAATTTCTCTAAAAAATAGTCTGTGTTTACCAAACTACGATTAACGATTTACTGACACATGTTTCAGTTACTCTGAACATTTTTTAAATGAAGGCTATTTACGTGCTCACAAATAACTAGTTTACAAACATTTAATCGGGAGTTACTATCCCATGCGTAAAACCGTGGTCATGGTCAACATTAAATTTTTAATTTTGTAATTTAGAAAAAATTGCAAATCTTAATTTAACGTGAGCACACATAAAGCATGAACTTCACAACTAATTACCACCTGTTACCTGTGCCGTACACCACCGGCTAATTTTTGTTACGTTAGGGGTGAAGTGTAAATCAATTCAGCTAACTCTCTGAAGCATAGAAAAATATAGCATTAGCAATTTATTCAAGCATTCAGAAAAATTCATTCACAAATCTAACTTTAATAGGTTTAACTCGCTTTCGCCTGTCACGTCATTTTGCACGCAAAATTTCCGGACTTATTTTCCGTTTTGCACTGGTTTTAGAAATACATGCAGCTGCATGATCTGAAACAGTTGGAATTGAATCAGAATTTTGAATGTCGGCAACAAAATTCGGGGCCAATGGGCCTTGCTGGGTTTGGCCATTGGGTTTGCAATGTGTATTTGATTCATTTTGCGCTGGAATTTCTTTTTCACTTTGTGAAAAATTAGAGTTTTGCAACGAACTTTGACGGTTTTTTCTTCACTGATTTATTAGCAACAGGAGTTCGATTGCTTTTGACTACTTCCTCGGGTGACATGCGATTTTGTGACGAATCATTACGACTTTGTGGCACACTTTCCGCAATCAATGATGCGTTTTCCAAAAAAGGATATTTTTTCGTACTCTCATCATGATTGGAGTGAGGGAAGGAAACTGATTTTCGGCGTTGTTTCCTGCTCATTTGCATTGGTGAAACATTGGGAGTTTGAGCCGGATTTTGTGCACAGTTTGAAAAATCGTCGTTTTCTGCAAGCTGCGTGTTTTTTTGCTACAGAACCATCGTTGTTTATTTCTTTGTTACGCAAACGTGCATGTATTTGGGAAATATTATGGCATAGTTTAATACCGTTTGATGTGAGTGCTTGATAGTTTTGGTTCTCAAAACACTTCCAAATTACTGCCTCTTGCCAAAACCTTTAAGCAACGGTGTAGTCACGTGTCCATATTGGACTGAATTCAGTGAATTTCTCATGCTTTTTATGCACTGAACTTAGTTTTGTCTTGTTTAATTCGAAGTTTCGGTTGTGAATTCGGTTTCAACAAATCAAGGAAGTTCAAACTTCACGACCCATAAATAATTCGGATGGCGTTTCACCTGTGACTGTATTAGAGCAATTTCGGCGAGCAATGTGAAACTCATTTAAGCACTGCTTGATAGTTTTGCTCTCTTTACATGCGGCTTCTTAAATTCACATATGTTCATTTCTCCGAATCCATTTTGTTTTGGATCATAAGGCCCCCGTTAAATGGCGGATTCCTATGGATTTAACAAACACCTGAAACTAGGCAGAGGTCCATTGTGGCCCATTGTCGGTCACAAACGGCCACATTTGCCCGTAATCAGCCAAGTAAAGCTGAAGTGCACTACCGGGAATTTACTGTGAACATGCACTATTATGATAAATATTAACCCCTCAACCCTGCCGAAGTCGGAATGGACTTAGTCACACCGTTTAAGAGAGTATTCCCACAAATGCTGAGGGCCAGCACTTTATTCACCCTTTTGCTCTTGACATAGAGTACAGCGTTTAACTTTTGACTCCAAATCCGCATCAATGCAGGGCCACCAGCATTTTCCTCGTGCTAAAGATTTAATTTTTACAATCCCCAGATGACCACCGTGTAGGTCCTGGATTATTCTAGCATGTAAAATTGTTGGCACAATTACGCGTAACTCCCAAACAAGGTGTTACATTCAACAGAAATTTCAGTTTTTCATATGAAATAGGGATTAATATCTGGATCTTCTACTTTGTCTGGCCAACCGTGCTTTACATGCTTCAGCATCCTAACTAGCACTATGTCTTTAGTCATTACATTCACCAAAGTATCGTTAAGCACTGGTAAAGACTCAACAGATTGTAAATAAAGTACTTTGCAAGGAATTTCCTCATCTAAGTCTTCGGCCTTAGCACTCAATGGTAATCTGGACACCATATCTGGAGTTGAATTGTATTTACCAGGCACATGCTGCCACTAAATAGAGCTACATAGCATAACGCAGGACGCGACTCGCGGCCATCTGCGAGATGCCATTTTTTGGACCAAAAATCCAAAGCAAAGCTTTGTTATCAGTTTGTAAAATGAAATGGTCTGAGCAAAGGTATTGACGGAATTTCTTTACCCCCCCCCCCCCACACACACACAATGCCTAGGTCCTCTCTGTCGATTTAGGAGTACCCCTGTTCTGCTTTTTTAAGCTTTCTAGAACCTAATGAAATTGGTTTGTCCAGAACATTACGGAGGGTATGCAAAAGGCACACCCTCAGACCAAATGGAGATACGTCTACGGCCAGTTTAAGCTTGTACTAAGGGTTATAAAGATCCAAAACGTTATATGTCTTAAACAACTGCTTAACCTTAGCCATGGCAGCATTGCATTCGGGACTCCAAATCCATTTTTGCTTAGGGCTCAACAATTTCGTAATGGGAACTAGTTGATGCGCCAAATTAGTCATTGGTTAATACTGGTTAATAAAACCTGGGAAACTCTGTAACTCGGGAATATTTCTTGGGTTAGGGGCGTCAGTCACTGCTTCAATTACTTCGGGTAATTTTGTTAACCCCGAATCGACCTTATGTTCAAGGTAGTTCGGATCAGATTAAGCTAATATGCACTTTCCCAGAACAAGCCGAGCCCCATAATTTTGTAAGGCTGACAACACCAGGTTAAGAAAATCATCATGTTCAACACCCTTACCGCTAACCAGAATATCGTCGTAAAATGGCTCACAATTTTGATTACCAGATGTTAATGTAACCATTAAACGTTGGAAGATACCTGGACTACTAGCCAAGCTAAATGGACAACACAAAAATTTGAATAAACTCAAAGGCGAATTGATGACTAGAGCTTCTCGCGATTCTCGGTCCAACTCCATCTGCAGAAATGCATCTTTAAGATCAATTATACTGAACATGTCACTTCCAGAGAGCTTACCTTATCTACCGATATCCGCATCTCAGCCCTCATGTATGCAAGAACACAACAATGAACGGGGGCTGAGAACTCAGCACTTGATTACAATACAACGATGCAGGAGCCAACAAGAAACGAAGGCTGTTCTCTGTCCGACACAAACCTCTCCAACATTATTATTACGTACTCTGTTCCTAAATATCTCCACCAATCGACAAATCAAGCAAATCCTCGAATCAAATCCGAAGCCACAATACAACACTATATGCAAAAGTAAACCTTTTTCCCTTTCCGCCTTGCATTGTTGGACTACTCCGTGCACTACATCATTATTGGAGTCGCATGCTTCTTCATTGTCGGCAAATATGCGGACACCAGTAGATAAATAAGTTGTCGTATGCTTCCCTCGTGCAAAGAACTAACAATTGCTCAGGTCTGCGGCCCTCGACATTGTTAGTTCTCCGCACTCGGGAATCAGGCGATAACCTATACAAACAATTCGGCAGCAGTGGGGACTGGATAATGGTCTATCTCAAGTTGCGAATTGACAGTTGTCAATTATGATTGCCTACAATCATAATTTCACCATTAGCCTTATGCATGACAACGATGGGCGTGGCCCAATTGATATTGCTTTCTGGATCCAAAACTCCCATTGCTACAAGCGCTTGATTTCAGTATTGACTTTCTCTTTCAGAGCGAGCTGAGCGGGACCGGTTTTGTTTTGTAATAAACAGATACTGCATCAGGCTTGAGCTTTATTTTAGCTTTAAAATATTTGAAGCACCCCAACAATTCAGGAAATTTTGCTGTCAAAATTTCTGGAGTAATAGTTGATCTATTAACTTCTAAGACTTCCTTCTTTCTGAATCCAGTTAATGTGTCTTAAAATCAAAGGATAAAACTGTTTATGATTGTAATCAAAGATTGCTAACCAATCCTTACCCATTAAGGGCAGTTGTTCACTTTTGGAGGTTAAAGCTTGAACCTGTTCAGACTTGTCACCAATTTTGACGTCCACTCGAAAACAACCAAAAAAAGTTTACAATTCCCAAAATGAGTTTAATACCAACTAGTAACCAAAAGGTAAAATTGTAGCGTCACACCCATAATCTGCTTCCAGTGGCAACTCCACACCATTGATGGTACAGACGACCGTCCACTTCTCCACCTTAACCGAACCAATGCTCAGTACGTTGGCATCCAAGTGGTCATCGGACTCGCCCGAACTTTCACACTCACTGGAACTTTCAACTACCGAAATAGCCTCTGACTCCTCAGTTTGATGAACTAAATGAACTTTGTTGTTTTTATAGCCGTATTTATGCTTTTTACCACTACTTTTAGCATGCGGTTTAATCTCAGATGTTTTAGCGTTCTGATTAAATTGTTAAGGTTTTTTACAAACTGCTTTTAAATGGGTCTTTTCATGGCAGCAACCACAGTTATACCTTTATAGCGACAACAACTTCTCGCGGGACCCTTAAAGCCACAACAAAAACAAACCAGGTCTTTACTGCTCGAGGAGGAATGTTTAGATGTATGTTTACTGTATGTTTTTGTTGCAAAATTAACAAAATTAACACTACTTGAGCTGGTTTAATCTCTAACTGGTTCAAATCGGCAGCCTCCAGTGAGAGCACTAACTCAACTGTAGCCTGCAAATCTAGAGTTTTCTTAATTAACTCGTGTTGCAAAGTAGGGCTGTTAACACCACTACTCTATCATGAATCATTACTTCCTTAATTTTGCCTACAATGATTCTATCGCAACTGCAATGTTTTGCTAGTTGCTTAAAGCATCTGTATACTCAGCTATAGATTCATTAGGTTTTTGAGACCTTTTATTAAATCTAAGCCTTTCAGAAATTGTACTGGATGCAGGCTCTATAGATGTATCGACCGCTTTTATTAAGGCATCATACGTAATGGTTTCAATTGAAAGAGGATCGATAATTCTTATGATGTTTTGAAACATTGAATCACCCATTGTGATCAAAATCGTCGTCTTTGATTTTCTAATTGGCTTTAAGGAAACACTTGAATTTTAAAATGAACATAGACAAAGAATCCTGTCTTGGTTCAAATTCTTGGAACAAACCATTGGATTTGACAACCTCAGTTTCAGCACCAGTAGTAGCCATTTTAACTGAGAGTGCTAAGCTAAATTATTATCTTATCAAAAAGATTTTCATCCAACAAAATACTAATTTGCACAAGGTTTACCTAAACAATCACCTAGCGACCTGCAAATACAGTTTTAGGATTTTAACAAAACAATTTTACTCACAACGTAGCGTTCAAATTTACAGCTTAAGCATATTTACTAGCATACTTGTTTTCAAGTAAATTGCTTTACGTAATGCTTAAATTTACAGATAACTAATCATTAGACCAGTCAAAACAAGCAATTAACCATTAAACTTATTTAAACACAAAAATCCAACATAAAATTTACAACTCTATACGTCTATAGGCTTCAATTTAACGCTAAACTTATAAGCTTTCTAGTTTTAAACTCACTAGTTATATTTGTCAAATGTTGACAGTTCTGAAAACACATACCTAATAATTAAATTTTCTTATAAAACAATGCAGTGAGCATTAAATACCACAGCAGAGAAGCAAACGGCCCTATGCCCATCAACAAGCAGTAAAGCTGAATGCTTTAAAACTTTAAGGTTCCTCTGTAAATGGCAATTTACAATGCAAAATACTAAGTGTAGTCACTATTTTTTCAACATTCCTTGCCAGCATATTCTACCAGGAAATGTCGCAAAGCGTTGCCTTGACATGACTTACAAATTAAATTGAAGAAATAGAACAAAGTAATATACCGGGAATAATAGTCAAAATTCCTGGCAGTAATCTATATTTTGCCAGAAATGCCAACACAGCCACAAGTGAAATACTTTTTGAAACAAGGTTGTTTAAATCCATCCCCTTGCGGATGACTACAATTATTTGCCAAATAATCAAAATTAATCTTACCTCAAAACTTGGAGCAGAAGTTCGAAGTTGCGAGGGGAACTTTTAAACGTAATCTACACTAAGAGGTAGGTCCATGCCTTTACCCTCATTGCCAATTGATGTCTATCTACACTTAACACATTACTATGCTAACTACTAGCAAACTATACTATCTAGTAGGAAAGAACAAACAGGTGTAGATTGATAACAATCGCTTATTATATGGCATGACATTGGCTTTTATAATCTTACATCTGGTCACGTGATAACACAACACAGTTGGAAGGTAAACCAAGAATAAGCGAATCAGAAGATGCAAGATAAGTACCAAGCTAAGTTAACCAATAAGTGTGTGCGTGAAGGTGTACACACACCTGAATCTAGGAACGGAACAGACCAGGCGCAAACATGATAGGTACTCATTCCCCATCCTAATATTGTCACTGGCAGTGGAAGACTCGATCAGTTCAACACGGAAATCTATCCACTGGCCTATGCCTATTTAAAATATTTAAAAAACACAATCAACTCATAATGTGGTGGGTTACATGCTGTCGGAGGTGGGACCGGTAAATATCACTCAAATTGCATCATTTATGGGAATCCATTTCTTGCTTTATTCGATGGAACAAGGCACACTCTTTAACTGGTTTCTTCTTTCCTACTCAATCGCTCACTGGGTCCATCCTAGTTGATCGCTTGTTCGCCTTGTTCTGGTAGTCTCTAGTTTGCCTTCTAGTCATGTGTTTCGGATGAGGACAAGGTTCACTGGGACAGGAATGAATAAGCGATCACCATTACAATAAACTGGTTAAAGAAGAAAGGCGAAATGGGGGAATTTAATGGAATCTTTCCATCAACTGTTTTAATGTGTCTGGCCCATCTTCGATATATGCCCTCCTTTGCTGATGCTGTTTAGAAAGAACAAAAATTCAGTAATTTCTCAGCCATTTTAAAGCACACTTACATACACACCATACAGTTTTATTGAATAAATCAATATACTAATGCCTATGTATCTATCCATCTATCTATCTATCCATCTATCCATCTGTCTATCTATCTATCTATTTGCCTGTCTGTGTATCTGTCTATCTATATATTAACCTGTCAAAACAAATTAAACAAGTTTTGGCTACGATTACCATACATCAGTAGAATTTGGAGACGTTTCTGTTCCCTCACATAAACACCTTGGCTCCTCAAATTAGAATTTAGACCACTTTTCACCAGACGATGTGGTGATAGAAGATTCATTGCTACTGTCGGCATCTCAGCAACGTTTTTTTCAGATAGTAGAGTGTGGTAGGTTGTTACTCTTGCAATCATAACTGGTGACACGCAAGTCACTGACTAAAAGCCCGTAAGCACACACACACACGCACCATTTAACGCTAAAGCTACTTTGATTCTTGGACGTTTAGTCCACTGTATGACCTATTAGGAACTGGCCACTATGACGAGCGTCTAACCGGAATCGTGAATACAAGGTTCCCCTCCGGTTCTTACCCAACAGAATGATCATGTACAAACTTATTATCATAAGCTAAATACAACCTGTCGTTGGTTTCGTTGACAGTCTAATGGGTAAAATGTTATCATAATTTAGGTGTGCAGTCCGCAATTTCCTGGCCAAATGCCCGGTGATCTTGGCACAAAAAGTCAACTCCGTCTTTGTTTGTCATACCTATTGGCTGGGTAACAGTTTGATAATGGTCCGATAGTTGTTGTTGGGCAAAGGTGCTGGCTGGACCCTGACTGGAACTTGCTGTTGACGTGTGGCTTCATGTTCGTAAAGGTTATTTGAGTGTTACAGGAGTGTTGAACGTCTTCCGAATGTCCACAATCAGGGTGTGAACTACGAGCTATCTGAGTGCATAGATAAGCTAATGCTTCGGTCGATGGCAGAATGCATTGGTCCTGTGTGGCATATGTCCGCCCGTCTGTGAGTACCGTTTGAACTAGTGTTATAGTGAGAGGTCGCCCAGAACGCTGCAGGGATTCCTTTGTGATGTGAGGGAAGGGTGATATATCCCACGTAAGATCCAAGTACAAGGATGAACCACTATCAGTGGATAATTAGTGGCTACGATGTCTTCCATCAAAGTCTATGCTCTTCTCAAGGACGACATGACGTCTTGATTTATGATCATGTGGGTGCTCACCAAGTCACGCAGTTTATACATCTGATCAAATGGATGGATGCATCTGAAATCCTGGATTAATCTTTTCTAAATGTAGCGTGTGTACTGTATGTCGTGGCAGTTAACGAACAGCGCTGGGCCATCGTCCACATTATCGTAACATCATAAACTTGCATTCAGCATTTTGCTGACACCAATCCGTCACTTCTTGTGGTGTGGCAGTGACAGGGTCTCGAGGATCCCTGTAGAGGATGTGTGGCATCCAACCCTTATTCGTCTGCAAGGCAGGAAAACATGGCCTTCCACGTTTTGAAACCATCAAGGTTCGTTAATGTGGGTATCATACACGGCGATAGCTGTGTATATATATATATATATATATATGATTGTAGTCCTCTCTCCAGCGAAACTAAAACAATTAATTTCTCCGTTTCTATTCAATATATTTCTGGCCAGGTAGTAGATAGCAACTTTTCCAAACTTTACACCAACTTTTATGCAATTCCGTGCAAGAGTAAACGTAGAGCCACACGTAAATTTGAAAACTGTTCACTTGTTGTTGTTCTTGTTCTGGTTCTTGTTCTTGTTCTTGTTCTTGGCTGACACGGTTTCAGAAAAAAACTACTGCACCTACCTAAAATCTGAAACATGATCTGAGCCAGATATTTCCCTGGGCTGCAACCTTACAGGGACCACTTTTTCAATTGGTCCATCAATTCCGGAGTTACAGGACCCTAAACGATCATTTTGATTGTTTTGCACTGTTTTAACCACTGTATTTAGGGAACAATACCACTCAGCAAACTCCATTGTCTTTGCTAAAATGGCTGAGGATGTTGATGAGCTCCTTCATGAACTGAGGAAATTGAAAGTAATCACAGACAGTGAAATCAATTTTAGTGTTGTATCTGATGAGACCTTCGCGCAAGTAATGAGGGTCGCACAGAAACGGAATATTAGTGTAAAGAGAGTGAGGGAGTTTGGGGTACACACGGTGATGAAGAGTAGAGCTCTTGGAGGGAAACAAAATGGCGGCATGAGTGAGTCTGCAGCAGTAGCAAGCCCAGCACTAGGTACTCAGGGTGATCCAGGTGATCAAGACGCCACAGTGCAGATAGGAAACAAACTTTTCAGTGCAGCAGTGGCTGGAAATGTGGAAACAAGGACGATCTGGGGAGAAAGTGAAAGTGGTGATAGAGGTGCTGTAGGCTCAGATGTTTATCATGGACGACAGAGGTACTCCCGAAATCTTCAAGCCCTGAACAGACTGTATGGAGGAGGGCTAACCAATGCAGTCATGCCAAGGTCAGTGGTGCTGATATGTGAACCGACGGGCAGGCCATACCCATTCACTCAAGTCTACTTGGCTGTAGAGGATGTTGTGGGTGTGGAAGAACTAGAGGCGGTTGGCATGCTAAGAGTGAGCCATGTATTCGAAGTAGAGGTGCGTACACGAGCAGCCAAGCAGAAGTTGTTGGAGGCCAGACTAAACATAAATGGATACCCTGTAGAAGTGCACGATCTTCATGAACAGACGGTTCAAGCGCGGCTCCTCTGGCTGCCACGAGGCATCACAGCGCAGGGAGTTGCAGCGGGTCTGGCGCGCATTGCAGTGTTGGAGAGCCATGCATTTGAGAAGTTGCTTCTGCAAGGCAAAGTGCTGTATGTAAGACGACGGTCCGGTACGTCACATTGTGGCTGCGTGAAAGTTACACGATTGAAGATGTTCCTGATGTGGTCTCAATTAAAGGTGTTCCTACGTTGGTTTCGGTGAACGATCGCGCACCACAATGCTTACGTTGTTCAATGCGTGGGTATTATCCTCGCGCATGCGCGGCCCAGAAGTGCGTAACGTGAGGGATTTGGTGCGACCCACACCACCTGTACCCACACTTGATGGTGGCGGCCTGTGCCAGGTGTGTACAGCAAGCAGCGCAGCGAACGCCAACTGCAGTTCAACAGCAACAGTCTGGTGTGCAGACATGCGCAGTGCAGCTGTCCCAGCAACTGCAGCAGCAGCAGCAACAGCAGCAGCAACGTACTCAGCAACTGCCGCGCACTGATGGGCGACCTTGTCTGGGGCTGTCGTCCTTGAGTACAAGTGCTCCGTGCCTTACCGCGGCGATTAGTTTTCAGCAACAAGATAAGCCAGACGCACCTCGCCCAGCAGAAAATTTGCGTCGGCAGAGTGACTAAGCAGCCAGAGCAAGAAAATCTGAGCAAGGATAATGATGGGCCGTGGCTTACTCCCCCGCTAAAACGTAAGCGGAAAAGAAAGAAGAGTGGTGAAACGGCGACTCCAACATCAATGTCAATCAGTTAGTCCTGAGACAATAACGCCACGATGAATCAGCCTGAAGAAGAGAGTAACTTGAGCGCCACAAATGTGGATTTGGAGGAACTTCAGCTGGCTGAAGGCTCACAAGCAGTCAGTGACCATGGGCATGCGGCTACTCAGTGTGCAGTTGAGGAGCTACTTTCAAACAGGGTCCCCGTGTCACTGGTCCAAGTTGATTAAAGTATTTTAGGTTGTAGTGAAACGGACGAGGGTTGGGAAGCGGGGGGAGTGTAGTAAGGGTCCCAATAGCATTCGCAGAGCTTGTATTTTTCAAAATTGTGTCGTGGAATGCGCGGGGAGTTCGGCAAAAGTTGCACGAAGTTGAACTAATAAATAGACAGAGGCAGAGCTGAGGCAGTGCAGTGGAGGATGTGGCCATATCGATTAAGGCGCTATGCAAGTGATCTGGGGGCAAACTGGGTAGCTGGTTCGAATCCGGGTCGTGCCACTCCAAGGAAACGTAAGTGCACAAAGGTGGCTTATTGAACTACGTTATTTCTAGTGTATGATTTTCGCTGTTGGCTTATTTTCCAATTTTCCTTAAGTTGAACTAATGTTACAGCATGCAGATATAGTTAGTGTTCAAGAGGCTAACCATATGCAGGGATATGATGCTTCAGCCTGGGAAGCAGACTTTGTATACTCGGGAGTCAAGGTTGGGATTTTCGTTAAATGGACGGTACCATACCAGTGCCGTCCAGTAGCTAATCTAGCGACGGGTGTAGACGCGGTGGCAATTAGGGTGTATATGGCAGAGCAATGGGTCACAATGGTTTTTGTACATGTGACAGGCAACCCAATTGTGGCTGAATGGAATAATTGGTTTGGGCAATTTGTGTCCCCAGTAGTTATTGGTGGTGACTTTAATAGTCACTATAACTGGGGTTCGCTTCAGGTCGACACGCGTGGTCGACGGTTGGCGGGTGTTATCGCCAGGGACTTGACGATCATGCAAGATGGCACGCCAACGTTTATCCGATGGCAGCAGGACAGGGTGCAAGAGTAAGTTCTGGATTTTTTTTTGTGCTCACGCAGCATCTCAGCGTGTTTTTCATTTTAGGTTTCCGACGATCTCCGGGGCAGTGACCACTTCCCGGTGGCCCTATGAACACATCGGCAAGTTGAGTCTGGGCCCGGACTGGTGCTGGGACCCAGTTCCGCCTTTCTGCAGCAACGGCAGCGGCGACCGGTGGTTGCAAATGGGATTTTCGGAGATTGGGTTAGTACTCACGCTGGGCAACGGAAGAGAAGTCTTGAAGTAGCCAAGCGTAATCGTCCGCAATGGTGGACTGGTAAGTGTACTGTGACGGTGAAAGATAGGCGACAATTTTACCGTCGGTGGAAGCGGGCTCCTAGCGAAGAGCGATGGTTGACATTGTGGTGTAGCTGCTGAGACGCATTATATTCTGGAGCAGGAAAAGGCATCGTATGCCGAGCGTCTCTGCAAAGAGGTTGCTGGGGCACATTCGCTCCAGCAGGCCAGGAAAACGTTAGGTTGCAGCAGGTCAAAAGTGGTTCAGAGATGGGTTTATAGCTCGGCAGCCACCATTGGAAATCGTGAAGTTTTGCGTGGTGAGCGGATGGCAGACGCCTTCAACGCAAGGTTTGCAAGTGTGTATGGCCTTGCAGTGGGAGCTGCACGTCCCGCGCTGGAGGCTACTGCTGCTTCCCAGGTTGGAGACGTGCCATGTGATTACAGCGAGTTTAATGCATCCCTAAAACAGTGTCGGAACTCCAGTGCGGCGGGTATTGATGGAGTGGGGTACGAAATGATACGGCAACAGTCTGACGATGACCAACGATCCCTGGTGTCCCTGTTCCGACAGGTTCTTGATGGTTTGCCAGTACCACTGTCCTGGATGTTTACCATCTTGGTGCCGGTGCACAAACCAGGGAGCAACAGGTCAGAAGTAATGAATTATCGACCGATTGCTCTGTTGTCATGCATCAGAAAGGTGTATGAGCGGATGGTGATTCGGCGTCTAAGCTAGCACCTAGAGTATTATGAGTGCTTGGCAGGGGTTCAGTTTGTTTATCGTCCGGGCCGCAGTGCGCAGGATGCTGTCCTGTTCCTGCTTTCTAGCATACGGGAGGCATGGGCGCAGGGCAAGGTTGTCTTGGCTGTCTTTCTAGACATCAAGGCAGTCTATGATACTGTGTCCATTGCGTGGGTCAAAGTATCTTTGCTGCGCATGGGTGTGAGTAGGAAGCTGGTTGACACGATAGTAGCGCTTCTCGGTGTGAGGACGATTGTGCCGAGGGTTGCTGGTTGTTGGTCTGGGGAAGCAACCACTGATAGAGGGCTTCCCCAGGGAAGCTGCTTAAGTCCGACACTGTTTGCAGTAGCCATCAGTGAGGTGTTGATCAAAATTGGAGCAGCAGTGGCTGCGTGGTTTGTTGGGGATAGACTGGATCTGATGACTGGGAGTGCGCAGAATGCTCTTGACGATATTCAACAGCATCTAGGTGTGAGAGGCTTGCTTTTAGCCCCGGCGAAGACGGAGGTTGTTCTGTTTGCGCTCTTTGTAAATGTGGCAGTTGATCAGGTGGAGTTGCGAGTTGGTGATCAAGTGATCCGACCGAAAGCTAGTGTGAAATACCTCGGAGTAGTCCTGGATGCTACTCTACATTGGTCTAGAAATTGGTCTAGAAAATACAAAAATTCATCCGTTACTAACTGTTTAATTTCTCCAGGATGTTGCATCTATGATGTCGGCTGTGGTCGATCTTGTTGTGGAATGCCCTAGAAGCTGAGATTGTCCTTAGTTCATGTGCCGTTGCCCTGATGTCTGGGTGGTCGTTGGCGATGTCGATATAAGTGTTGTTTATGACCTTCCTAAACCAGCGAACAGACCGAACAGAACGCACCACTGTTAGAGACAGTTTGGCTCCAAACTTGTCACCACACGTGCACAGTAACGTTGGGTCAGCCGTTTGGAACCTTCCAAAACTGCAATCACAGCTCAGCAAAACAACAAGCTCAACAGGGCACTCGTTACCTTTAATGTCATACCTATAACGTGACCAGACGTGGCTAATTGATTGGACCAGGCTACGCTAAATTGATGTAATCAGGCACACGCAATGTCAAATTGCGAACCATCTCGGGGAGGTAGTTGCCAGTGGTGGAGCTTTTCAGCATGCGCGAGGTACTGGAAACAGATTCATCGCTGACGATGGTTGACGTAAGAAAGCTACATCAACACGAGGTAGGTGCGGGTCCAATTTTTGGGACCCGAAATTGCCCGCACTTACAGAAACTGGAACCGACCCGCAGGGCACCGCAACGTCTGAACTGAGAACCGAACCGCCCGAACCAGCAAATGAGTGCTATAATTAGACATACCCTAGTGTGTCGCGCCAAGTTAAGCAACAAACATCACAACAAACATCACATCAATTCAATTTTCGAGGTTGTAAACCATTGTAGCGTGACACCATAGCGTCAGTGTCTTATATCCTGAAGCATAGTTGGGCACATTTCAGGTACTTCGGTAAAAATAATAATGCGGTACAAAAGCTTAAATTGTGTTGAAATCGAAAGCAATGACCCAC
>JAHWFP010104147.1:2710-55625 GCA_023313725.1 Lithobius niger | reverse complement strand
AGAGGATACTGTATCTTGAGCTAGTAATGCAAATAGTTCAGTCTTGTCTGAGAATTCCTTAGGAAATTCATCCAGTTATTTGTTAGTTTGCAGTTATGCCTCACCTGCTTCCAAGACCCTGAGCCTCTACTGTCTCTGGTATGTGATTTTGTGCTTAGTGGGTTGTATGTATCCCACACAATATCAATGCGCTGCGCTCTGTGCTTCGTTGCATCTTTCTTAATATGGTCTTGCCAAACCAAATCAGAATACTCGGAGAATGTCTTTTTTGACTGTGGATGTAGAATGTGCACAAGAGCAGAGCCATCATAGATGATAGCATCAAATATGCCATCACCTTGATTCTGTTGAACTGTGGGTGTAGATACCGACTTAGTTGCTTGATGATCGACAACTTCATCTATAACTTCAACTAATTCTTCATCTAATTCTTCACTGTCCTCATGTATATCTAGATCCTCCAAATCATCCTCTGTGTCCTGTTCCAATGCCATACCTACACCAGGTTGCAGTAACTTGATTAAACTTGCGACAAGGGTTGCCTTGTGTCCAGTTCGCATTTCTCCATTAAGTGAGATGGAAGGAGGCCAGGGCTGGTTTTCATAGGAGAAAAACTGATCAAGATCCAAATCTCTGTTCATTGATATGATAAAAAGTTTCGAAAACAAATCGACTTCATTCTTGAGGGCTTTCACTGTGAAATTTCCTTTCGGTGTCTACTTTGGGCATCCAAATAGCTTCAAATTGTTCTTAGCAATGCGTGAGTAAATGGACACATTCCTTTAAAAAACCCGTGCATCAATGTACAACTGAAATTTCTCATTCCCAATCTTTTGAATTGTCATCACGTTCTGCACGCATTGTTCGTCCAGTGTATCAGCCCCATCAAGTGAGAAAAGTTCCTTGCCTGATTCAGTAAATGGATTTCCTAATTCCAAGAATGCTTCCTTCAGCGCAACAACCTTCGTTGCTCGTGGTGGAGTGTTGAAACTTCAATAATGTCTTTATTTGAAGAATGTTCGAAATCAGTCAGCAATCTGGAAATCTCTGGACCCGCCAGCATCCACCTGCGAAGAGCTGATGGATTGAGCAGAAAACCTACTGCGCCTCCTTCTGCCTTGACCACAGCGTTGTTCTGTTCATGAGCCTGATCAAGTCCAATTGAAGAGAAAGGTCTGTTAGTCTTGTTCACCACAAACAAACCTCGCTTGAAAGCTTCATAAATGTCCGGATGGGCTTGTGGCAGTTCAAGAAGGTCTCTAAGATAGACAGGAAGCCATCTGGCATAATTGTGTAAATCCAGAGCGAAGAACCATGGAATTAACAATTTGAGTGACTCAGCGTATAGCTCAATAGTTTGCCGTTCTGTGTGCCCTCACAAACAGGAGCATAAGGAGTTCCAGGTCCAGACAAGTACTCCAGTACTTGAACATATGGATTTCTGCAGCTTTACTAGCTCTCCAACTGTCAAAGTCGATTGCACCGTCAACCTTACAATCTATCTCTTCGTTGTAGGCGTCGCACATGAGTTGATACAACGCTAGCACAGTAATCTGATGTACCAATCTTGTCTTAGCGATGTTCGACACTGTAATGTAAGATTCAGCAATTCCAGATGTAGCAACATTTGCTTTCACCAATGCTTCTGTCCATCCACTTTTTGTAAGTATTTCCCCAAAGCCCTGTCAATGTCTTGCTCAATGTGTAACGAACCAAACACAATGAAGAACTTCTTCTCACCATATGATTCTGGGAAATTCCATTGAATCGTTTTGGCTAAGGCATACAGTGGCTGATCCAGCGTGATAACTGGTAGTTGTCCTAGATTGAGGAAACTTATTGATTCCTGTATGATGTCCATCCCATGCTTTAGCATCGCCACCGATTTTGAATCTTCGTGAAACAATGGAAGAAGTGCAACTATAGATTTCTCCATATCTCTTTCCTCTTCCTCTGCATGAAATGCCCACCATGATATTTTGTATTTCCCATGTTCGTCAAGTGAGTTTTGGAGCCACTTGACATCCTTCAGTTCCTCCTTCGAAACTTTGTTTGCAACTGTCATGGACCCCAGATTGACAGTATTAGCAGGAACAATTGGCTCTTTAGCCAGTAAGTATGCAGGTGGAACATTTTCATACTCTTGAGGTATTGCAGGGACAGATTTTGAGGAGCTATTCTGATAAGTTATATGTTGCCTAGCACACCCTGTTGGGCCAGCTGTCGAATGCTGGAAGAGCGAAATACTGGTACCATGGAATGAGTCCTCACTAGTCGTGCTGGTAGGATTGTAGTCAACATTGTCAAATCCAGACGTTGTAAACAACCCTATCCTCAGATTTGGAGGGCACATGACATGTTCCTCATCGTAGCGACAAACTGTGGCATTGCATAGAGATGATGATATTCGCAACAGCCTGTCATATGAAATTGACAATCCAACATCATGAAGCATATCTACAATTTCTCGCTTCCTTGTCTTGGCATGTACATGCATTGCCAGATAAATTGGCAAGGGAGGTTCCCGGTCAAGTCTGTTCCTATTAGTTTGCATCGTACCTTCAGACTGTACATTGAATGCTATCATCTGGCAGATAGTGAGAGCTTGCTGTGATGGTGGTAAGCCATTCCGTGTATTTGGTCCGTACAGCAATGCATTTTCAAAGGATAGAAGGAGAGGGTCAACAGCACGTAATTGACAGTTTTCCTTAAATTGACCTGTGAAAGTGGTACTCGAGCTGATTACACTTTTCCGAAAAATCTTTGCGACATTAGCAGCAGACACAGCTTCTTCATTGTAGCTATCACAAGACAAACGCAAGGAATCACCAACGATGCCTTCACTGAATAGAAGATACTCTCTGCCAGATTTCTCTGCACTCATATCAGTGAAGTGGGCAAGTATCTTCTCCCTTAGTCGGGTGCTGTGTACTTCAGGAATTTCTATTGTCATGTAGTGGAATCAGTTCCTTCAGCCGGTTAGTGTAGCGGTTGAGTTAACTAGGCATTTTAAATACGGGGTAAATGTCAACCGCATTTCTCCTAGTGTCATCAATGTACGAAAGTAAATCGGAGAAAGCGATGCCCTCTATCACGCAAGCAAGTTTAGCATCAGGTTGAACAGCAGATGGCCTACATGAATTGTAGAAAGCGGCCAAGCAATTGAGATGATACTTTTTCTCCCGCGCAATCATGTCCCCTTCTGACAACTTTGCACTCAGAGTATTGTTCCCTAAATGTGCCACACACTTCCGTATTTTCATTTCCACTAACTTTGTTGAGACTTTAGTCAGTTCCTCACCTTCTTTTGGATGCTTGTCGCAAAAGAAGCAAATGTTGGGAAATTGCTCGTCCTGCTTCATGCGCCTAGGTCGTGCTGTTGAATGAGAAGCTGTGGCATTGTCTGGTACCTGTGCATGTTCAGTTGAAGGTTTTAATATTCTCGACTCAGCACGCTCAACTTCTCAATTATTGAACTTTAGACCGCATTTCTTATGCCATATGGCTTTTCGTTTAAGAAAGGTTTCTGAGAGATTACTGTCTTCATCTTTTAGTAGACTTACATCAATAGGCATTGGCAGGGCATGCAATTCATTCAACTTTGTGATGTTTGATGCCAAAGATTCATAACCAGAATTTCTGAAAGTGGCCCTTTTATTCAATGCTGGGTCCACCATTTCGTCCTTGGTTATCTGCTGACACAAAAAACATTTGGACCAGTCTATTGGTGCAGCAGTGTCTGGTTCGACTACATTGCTGGCAAATTTGAATCTTTTGGAGGAGGATGACATTTTTAGCAACTGTAAAGAAAAAAATGTATAAAAATCATTTCAGTTGACTTCTGTTTACGAAACCTAGCCAATTAGCTAAACCCCCGTCAAGATTGAACTTATGTATATCACATAAATTGTATGACTGAAGCTGCTGCTACGATATTAAAACCATCGGAAATTGCGGATTTTTGGGCTTAACTTTGAGGATGGCTGCCGCCTAAACCGGAAGTGATATCAAATGCCTCTTAATCTTAAAAGGCTTACCAACACATACCCTTTCACTCCTCCAAGTTATACACTTCTATCACAAAGTGCAGTTTTCTTACGATTCGTGTGGTCTAGCCGCACTACTAGACAGCACGTGAACAAAACTATGGTACAACAGAGAAAGAATGCGCGTGTTTGATCTGGTCCGTTGCCAAATTGCGTCCCTACATCTATGGAACAAAATTTGTCATAGAATCCGATCACAACCCGTTGCACTGGCTCAAGCAAATGTCTGGCAAAAATCCCAGATTGCTTAGGTGGAGCCTAACCCTACAAGATTACGACTATGAAGTTAGATACAAACCTGGAAAGTTACACGTAAACGCTGACACTCTCAGCAGGTATTTTGTTTAAACATTTAATTGTTAAAACACGTCATTTTCAGTACAAATTGACTGGAAATTGAATTTTTATCTTTAAATTCTGTTAAGTGGTATATTGAAAGTGCAACCACAACAAAAGGAACTTTCAGCTATTTCCCGTTTCGGAACTCTACACCTAAATTTTAAGTGCCTATGTTTTACTCTTTTTGTCACTATCAACGTCTCCCTATGTGGGAGAATAGTGTCAAAGACTGTAACGACACTAATTAAATATTCATTAGGAGTATTCTACGGGGGTTGCAACTTGTTCCCGGTTGGCCCTTCTTAAGGTTTTTACGAAACATTTTTCCTGCAAAAAATTTGTCTGTCTACCCCTCTGCGAAAAAGGTCAGCACTGTCGTTAAAAGGTTGTTGTGTTATTATCCATAAAACCTCCCAGTGTTGTATATTATGTTTAAGTTATGGGTACCATCTCTAAACCCTTCAGTGTAATATTTCCTAGGTAAAACAAGTTGTTTGGTAACCTTAAACCACTCCAGTGGTAGTCTGTTAACTTTAAATAGAGCTGATAGTTGCGCATGCGCTTATAGTACCCTCTATTCCGATCCTTATCGCAAGCTAGGTCCTGAGGAGTGCGCCCAGGGGTTTTTCTCGAGGTTTTTCCAGATAAAAAAAATAACTTTCTGTGCACGGCTGACTGGTTAGAGCATTCAATGTTGCGATTATCTCATTTGAATTAACAGCTACAAAAACCCTTAAACTGTGACCCTTTATGGTCAAAATTTGCGTTTTTATTTATATAAACTTTCGTTTGCTCCAATTTTCTTTGTGGCCTGTACGACTTTCCTGCAACAAGCAACGCGGACAGCACTAAGTTAATTTTTGCAACTAGTGTCCCTTTAAACTTGTATTTACAAAAATTTCTTGAGCCACAAAAACGTCAGTCCCCCAAAAATATAAAATAGCAATTTTTATTTTTTGTAAACAGTGTATTTTTATAACTTGTGGTGATGTATTTCACGGGAGGTGTATTCCTCAGAAGGTGTATTCCTTGGTGCATTAATTTATGCAATTTATTTACATGGCTTGGCAGTCTTGTTCTTTGGCATGTCTTGTGTGCACTGACCTTTTCTGTTGTAGCACTTATTTGGCGTTCGACAGTAACCCCAAATAGAGTCCTCCGCGTGGGGGCGTGTAAACGCGGTCTCGTATCAGACGCTCGTGGTGAGGACACCTCAACACCATCGAAGAAAAAAACCTGAGGGCAGTACTCTTACCTACCAGAAGAGCATCGTCTGTATGGCGATTACGATTTAAAAATGTAAATAATGTATATTTCTGTTGGCATAAAGCCGAAACACTTTTCAGCTTAGTTGTGTTTTAGATGTTGTCAACACAAGATATTTTTTATTTGTAACAGGTGACGACTTTGCTTATTTATGAAAAATGTCCGATGTTCAAACCAGTTTAAAAATCTAACCTAAACTGCACTTAGCCCTTTAAAAACTAGCTGGAACATTTAATCTTTTGATTTGTGCACTTAATGCATTTTGGTAAACTTAACTTCTTGCCATGAACCCTACCGGAGCTCCCATGTTTATGTTTGTCTATTTTTATGGACCCAGTGTATGATTTTATGTTTATTTTTTTTATAGCATCTCCATCCAAACTCCGACCGTAGCGAACCTCTAAAAACGTAAACAAACTAGCTTTCCTTCGTTAAAACATGCCTTGTATATAGCAATCCGTTTCCCAAAGTCAAATGTTTATTCTGGGCATTACACTTCGTTCCCCCCCCCCTCCTTCAAATGTTGCGATGCCTAACGTCGTAGTTTATTTTAATAGGCCTAAAAATCACGTTGTTATGAGTTGAAAACTCACTTGCACATTCAAAGCCAGGCCTCTAAGTTCCAAGTCGGCAATTCCCTTTGTCAATTCGAATCCATCCAACCAAAACACTGCTTCAATTCCGTCAGCCAGTCAGAGCGCTCAAGCTACCCCGGTCGTCAGCGCTGTCATGGCCGACTTCCGGTAATGACAGCGCGGCCGATTTTGGTCTGTCTCTCCTCCTCCAAGCGCCCCCCTCTTCCCCACTCACCCCCTCCGTCGCTCTCGTACAGGTCCGCGCTAACCCTCTACCTGCCTGCCAAGCAGAAGGCATAAAAACCCAGACGCAGTGGAGTATAGTTAGCACAGCTCAAGGATTCTCAAAGCTAGAGGTCGCTACGCCGGTCGGGAGTGGAGATGCCGCGGTCCGATTGTTGCCATGCCGGGCAAAGGTAGTGGTTCGTAATTGAAAAGTTTAATTTTTGGAAACTCCATTCAAAATTTATAGTTTAAACTTAACTAAACCTCGTAGCTTTAGAAGGTAAATTTATGGTGCGTCAAGCCAAACGGCATTTCGGACGTTGGCGGCCGTAATTTAAGGGTTCACGGTCCCTTACTAAAAACCAGCTTTCATTATTTTGTTTTTTTAAACGCAGTTTAAAGTAAACAGGGACGGTTTGATCTTCGTGGAAGGTTGCTTTGATTAAACGCTCGGATCCACTTTATAAGTAGCCGCGGCTCTATAATTTAAGGAGTTGACTTATCAACAGCAACTCTGGGAGGTTTAATGCTTAGTTAATTCACGGTTGAAACATAACTGTTACTTAGGTCTACTATTACTAGACAGCCGAGGCTGTTCGTAATTTAGAGGGCTCTTTTGCGAAATCCCCTTGTGCCTAACCAAACTCTCTTTTTCTATTTGAAATTGTTTTATGTGAACCTCGTGTTGGTTCTAGTGTCGAATTTAATGTAAATTCCCCCTGTATTTTATAACCTAAACTAGGTGTAAAGTTACCAAATGTATTTGTAGTGCGATATTTTTATTCATGTTTGTTTAAAATAAAAACCAGGAGTTTTTCTTAAACGTCCGTCAGTTTATTCGCTCGTTGTTCGCTAGAAGTAAGAAATTAAGACCATTCTCTTAAACTTAGCTTAGCTAGCCTAATTTTCCCACCTTGGTGGCAGCGTTACCACTTATTATTACAGTTAGCCTACAATATTAGGACATGTGTAGCTCCATTCCCTACGCCGGGACTGTAGCTGTTGTGCTTATTTGAAACAAAAAGTACCCCAAAGTAATAGTAAGAAGATCAAGTTACACCAGGCGAGCGGCGATGCTACAAGCACCTACTCCGTCGTAGCATCCGCCGTTACAACGTGTTGTGTAGTCATCACACAATTTAGCTGCTTCCTGTAGCGTCCCAGATTTAAACTGGTCCGGCAACCACTTTCTTAAACCCACTGGGCAAGACTTATAAAATTGCTCTAATAAAATTAAATTAGACAACTTTTGGAAATCGCCGTTAATTCCGGCGAGTGACAACCATCGGGAAAACAACGTCTCGAGCTCAAATGCATGCTCGTGAAATAATTGGTCTTGTTCTTTCTCAAGACTGCGAAATGACGATTGGACGGACTCTTTGGTCTGTACGAACCTTTCAAGCAATTTTAATTTAACCTGATCATAATCGTGCATAGTAGCTGTGCTCATTTGATCGCACACCTTTACTAGAATTTCGCCTAACACAGGTTGTAAACCTACTACCAATTCACTCTTTGTAATTCGTTGAGTTTCCATTGTACCTTCAAAGATTTTTAAAAATGAATTGATTTCCGATTTCGGACCCCAATTATTTAACAATCTAACGGCATCGGAAATTTTTCCGGGCCGTGGACCTGAATTTACATTTGGCAAAACCTGCACTGGATGAGTACCGTCTGCGTTTCGTAATCTCGCTAATTCTATCTGTCCATTAGCAAGTTCTAACTCGTGCTCGAGTTTCTTAATGGCCAGCGCCGTAGCAGCATCGCTAGTCTGGGCGGCGGTGTCTCTTAGCATTAATTCGTATGCCCGTGCCTTATCGGCGTCGGCTAGTTTTAAAACTTCAAGTTTCAACTGTTCTGCTTTAAGGAAAAGTTCGTTCTCCTTGAGAGCGATCTCTTTTTTGGCCAAAATGGCAGAATCACGCTTTTCTATGGTACTGAGCAGTTCGTTTGACAGCTCATCCAACGTGAGTTTATCATCGTTAAATGCTATCTTTAAAACATCTACGGACCCGTGTCTGGTTTCACACACCGTTAAACCCAAATTCAAACAAGCTTTCTTTAAGTCTTTGTAATGAATATGATCGATTAACGCTTCTAAATCTTCCATGTTGAAAGTTAGGTTAGTTCAAATTTTAAAGAAAAAAAAACGTTCTGGTTTTAAATCTTTACCGTTAAAATTGCAGCCGCAAAATAACTCTCTTAAAAGTTAAAAAGAGCGAGTACTTAAACACTTCTCTTATAACTCAATCCAGTCAGGGACACAAAATACAATCTTATATTACCTAAGCACTCAGGTGGATACATATACCAATGTGCACTAACCTGAATTTCCGACACAATCGCTGTGCGGTCAGTCATCCAATCACCCATCGAAGATCGGATCCAAATTGTTGTTGTGGTCGTCCTTCTGGTTGAAGTTTGAACACCGTCACTTGTGAAGTCCTGTGGATGTTCACTCTTGGAGCATCATATCCTCTTTTTCAGTGGCTGACTTCTCCAGGGGTTGAAGGATCATCTGCCATCTGAGGGCGTGCCTGCTGCTTCACGGCTTGTGAAGGGAGGGTTGCCGCTTCCCGGCTCCAGCTGGATACGGGGTGGTTTTTGCCTTTTGTTGTCTTAAGGCTGACATCTGCTTCTGTAGCGTTTTTGGCTTAGCTACGGACGTCTCTGGGTTTGGAGTTTTGATTTTACTGCAACATCTTCTTCTTAAGATGAACTGGCATAGTAGTATGGCAGGGGGGAAGGAGTGTAGTGGCACAGCACCTTTAAAATCCCACCGCTGCCATCAATTTTGTAGCGGCGCTTACAGGGTCTTGAGGTGCCTACTGTCTCTAGCACAGACATCTGGCGTACTTGTGGTTACTTTAGATAAGTTCAGAAGTGGCGGTTTTTACTTTGTTGTGAAAACAGCATAGCGTGTCTACTGCACGATTAGGAGAAGAGCGTCAGCGTCCTACGTAAGTTATGAAGACCTATCTAATCATGGTTCACTGCCACCACGATGGGTAATTAATCTAATTTGCCTATTTCGGAGTTAGAATAAAAATGGTTTTGTAATTAAAATAACCCTTGCAAATTAAATTGGACTAAAAGTCAAAATTGTTGTTCAAAACAACCTTCTTTTCTGTTTTAATAAAACAAGACAAGATTTATACACACGAGGTAACTAGTTGGTTACGAAATAAAAACGGGGCCTTACAATTAAAAGCACGAGATTTACAAATAAATCGACAAAATGAACAATTCAAGTTCACAACGAAATTTGGACTAGAAAAAAGTCGGAGTGAGTTATCGCAACTCTCTAAGTTACAAACATGATCCTTGCAGAATGTAAAATAGTCTTTGAAAGCTCTAGCAACTCTTGCACTAAAGTCAATCAATCAATCACACTGAATCAAGATTAGTGTTACAAGGAAAACTACCTTTTTGAAAACTCCTGCTTCAACAATAACACATGCTAGATCTCGGTGATCTTAGAATATTTAATGAACACTGAGTTCATAAACAAAGAAAAAAAGCCGGTTTTTAGGAAGGGGACCTTAAACCCTTAAATCATGGGTGCCCTACACCAAAATGCCGATTGCGTTTGGCTACCCACAAATTCCCTCAAAGTCTAGAAGTTAAGTTTATATTTTAAGACTAAAAATTTAGAAATTCTGTTCTAAAAATTAAATTCTAATAAACTAGTTACCCTTTGAACCACTACCTTGCCCGGCATGGCAACCTTCGGACTGGACATCTCTGCTCCGACCGCCGTAGTGACCTATAGCCCGAGTCCTTGAGCTATGCTATGCTAATGAAATTCTCCCTCAGCTTGGTTATATACCTGCTGCCTGCCTGCAGGTAGGAGGGAAACCGCGGTCCTGTAGGAGAGCGACGGAGGGGGGGGGGGGTGTGAGGTAGAGGGGTGGCTTTGGAGGAGGAGTGACTGACCAAAACCGGCCGAGCTGGCACTACCGGAAGTCGGCCATGACAGCGCGAACGGCTAGGGTAGCCTTGCACTCTGATTGGTGGGGAGAAAAAATACTGAGTTCGGATTGGAAGGAGCTTGGATGGCAAAGGGAATTGCCGACTTTGGGTGTTTTTAGAGGCCGTGGCTTGAGTAGTGCATTGAGTTAAACTCATAACAACGTGAAATAGGCCTATACATTTTTTTAAATAAAAACTACAATGTTATGCATTGCAACTATTGAAGGAAAGGGGGGGGGGGGGCCAAACGAAGCCTGATTGCTCAACGTTAAAATAAACTGTCATCAATTGAAGGCAAAGGCTTTACTGTGCATTCGGAATTGAGATCACTATGGTCGGAGCCCTGAAATAAAAATACAAGATACACACTAAAATGTCCGGTAAAATAATCGTAGTTGTGTTGCCATTTTGAACAAGGTAGGGTTCATGAGAAAAGATTACGTTAAATAATGCTTTCATAAAAGCCTAGGCAAAAGATTAAATAAACCAGCTTGTGTTTTTAAAATGCTATAACGCATAAAAATTTAAGTGTATTATTGCAGCCGCAGATAATAACGCAAGTGTGGTCAAAGTTTTCATAGTTGCTAAAATCGTCACCTTAGTAAAATAAAAACATTAAAGACGTAATAAACATGTAAACTAGCACAGCACTAAGCTAGTCGGTTTTATGCCTGGAAATAACTTCAAGAAGTGCAAATAAATATTTACATGTTTGTTTTTCGGAAAACGGCGACGGAAATTGCGTGCGTCGGCGCTCAGTTTGAGCACTTTTTCAAATTGAGTTGTAGACCAAAGTATGGCGAATTTTGGAGTTCTGTTTTCGTAGGATTACAGAAAAAGTTCGGGTTTATTAAGAGCTGCAAACAGGAGTCGAGTAAGTCCATTTTCTTGGAAGATACGAATTTTTAAACTTGGATGTGAAAAATAGGCCTAGCGCTTTTTGGGGCTAAGAAAAAAAAAGGTGTCCCCGAGTTGTTGTTGGTTGGTGTCGGGTTTCCTAACCAATCGACAGGTATTTTAGGCCTCATGCCTTTACACATAGTCCTACAAAGCAGCCTGAAAATGTGCTAGTGATGAGGTCCACTCGGTGGATCAAAGTCGTCTTAAGTTCCAAAATTCAAGTTGCAAGAAGGGGTAATAACTGGAAAGCATATGTGGGTGCATTAACTATTTATTCCAGGTTTGGTTGCGTTACTACCTCTTACACCAACGTGGCTCCAATACTCTGTAGTTGAAGGGATAATGACATCTTCAAACTAGCAACGGGGTTAAGACTTTCTACGAAAGGAATCCATACCTACGGCATGGTATTTCGGGTTCTAGCAGGTTGGAGAGTTAGATCAGCAGAGAGGCAAACAAACATGACTTGTAAAAGGAAAGCTACTGTCCTGGTAATGAAGGCTGGAATTCGCACGGTTTACAAGTCTTAATTTCGGTCTCAGTGGCGGCCATTTGCAGAAGCATGGATAAAAGCCATCACAACATTAGTCATTCTTGAGTAACGTTCAGAAACGAAGAACAAAAAAAAGTAGGGATACGAAAAAGAAATACCGTGGTAAAGAGATTAGTTACAGGAGTACAATTATCAGGCGGTACAAACAGATGTAAATCAGCTTTCAGTTTACAGCAAAGAAACACAGAAAGAAGTGCGATCAACAGAGGTAAGGCGCCTATCTTGAACGGCAGACAACAATGGGTAGCTGACAGTAAGTTTATAGCTTCGGCCGAAAACTTGGCCTTATTACACCGAGTAAGGAAAATGCATATCTATACGACAACAATCAAATATCAATTGTTGGCCACTTCAGCCTAAATAGTCAAGAGTGGTCGGGACTAGAACGTAAGTAGTGAAAGTTAAAAGAGGAAGTTAAAAGAGTTGAGAAAAATTACAGGGAATTATTTACCACAATTAATGCACGGGTCTGCCATGAGTGATGACATGATCACTGATTGTTCATCCAAACTCTGTTGGTGCTAATGGTCGTCCATCATCAGTACTGTACTGCACGAGTATACCATGGAGCAAGGTGGCCTGATGGTTAGCATGACCGTCTCATGTGCCAGAGGTACTGGGCTCGAATCCGGCCTCAGCCACCCCTGTGATGTCTCGTGCTCATGTCGATTGTGGCATGTACAATAACCTAGGAATTTCTGATTGGATTTACCTAGAAAAATTGTTCCTCTCTCCTTCTGGCGCCATGGCTTCGGGTGGGACCACGTCAAAAGCTAAAGCACGAGTATACCACGTAGAATGATCTTTTCTGGTAACCTCATGAAAGAGCTTGTGCAAGGTAGGCTATGTAATTTTGGAAGATTAGCTTGGGTAGTCATTTGCTTTTGAAGTGCGTCAAATGTTTTGCACACAGTACCTGGTTTTAGAGCCTTTACTAGGCTCTCAGCAAGCTCCTCAGCAAGCTGAAATGATTTAGTACTCGGAGGAAGACGTTGACTAAAGTTGTGCAGATACCTTTTTGGTTCTGCCTTTAGTGATGATAGTTTTGTGCCGAGATCCTGTAAGAAAATGTGCAGCAAGAAGGAAGTCTGGTAGCAACAGAGTATGGATAGGTATGATATCTTATGCCGACTTTCTCATCCAGAGGTCACATAATCCATTTTCCTTCAGAACTTTGTAGAAATGAATTTGTACGACAAAAACAACTGTGCCGTTTGAAAATCAGATGCAACCCTTGTTTAATGGCATGGTAAACATGACGAATAATATGTACATCAGCCTCCTCAACAGTTACTTGAAGCGTATCTTTGATTTGTGTAATACTTTCAACCAATACCGATTAGTTGATACCCTCTTCAGAAACTTGCTCAGGGCATCCTGAACCAAACTTTTGTTTTCAATTGACGTCCCAAATGTTTCCATTTTCATAGGAAGTTTCAAATTGCTAGCAAGCAATGGAAGTCAATGGTATTGGTTCCCCAGAGGATCTTCTTTGTCTCTCAGCATTTTTTATTGAAGATTGGAGGCAGCTGTCAAAAACATAGTCAACACGATTGAATTTGCAGACATTATTTACATTACTATCAAGGGTTGTAAACAGGTTTTCAACGGTGTTGTTTCCCTTGACTGGCAACTTTCGAAACTGATTCATGACATCAACAACAACACTGGTTTTCAGGGTATGCTCTTTTTGGAAATTTCTGTCTGTGGTATTTAATTTTTTTCCAGTTCAGACATGAGTTGAGACTTCATAGGTTTGACAGAAGAACCATTCTAATATGATGAATGTGAAACATTGTATGTAAGAATGTCTGCTATTGTCATTCCTCTCTCCTTGGCAATATCAATATTTGTCTGAAAGTTTAAATGCATTTTAATGGCATTTTTCGCAGTTTGCTAATTTGTCTGATTGTCTGGTTGTGCTATACTCAGAAAAGTTGGGAGCATTCACTGGTGAATGCGTGCCGATACAAGAGGTTCCAGTTCCCCTCCCTGTCCGCTCTTATGAGATTTAGAGAGGGGTATAAACCTTTCCTCTTGAAACATGAAGGAAACTTCTTTTGATGTCGTCAAAAATTAGACCATTTTCTTGGCATTCAATGTTGGAACCTCCAATGTATGGATTTTCTCTGCATTCAACGGACTGCAACATTTGTTGGATGTGGCCTTCCATTTTATTTCTGACACCCCCGTTATGCATTATCAGCTCATAATCAACTGGGTACCGCAGCCCTTGAAATGTTTTTCGTATAAGGAGCACTTCATGGTAAGCAAGTTCCCATTCAGCAATATATTCCTTCCATTTTGTTTGGCCAATGATCCCGCCAGCTGACTTCTGAGAGCGATTTATTGTTTGTTTGAGAGCCATGCCGACACCCACAGGATTAAACTTTCTATTTGTTCTTTAAACAACAAAACGGCCGTTTTTGAACCTTTTATATACCTCATGATGACTAGTCTCCAGATTCATCATTTTCTCAAAGAACAATGCACTACATCTCAAGGAGTTCACTCTACCAAAAATATGAAAATTGGTAGGATATCTTTCACTGGTTGCATATAGAAGTTCCAGTTCCCCTCCCTGTCTGCTCTTATGAGATTCTTTAAAATATTTATATAAAAGAATCACTACAGATATATGCACCGCTCTGAATTCTGAACCTGTTCATGTGTAAAGGAATCCAACAATTTCAACGTTTCTCCTGATGTTGAGATCAGCTCTTTACGAATTTTGTTGATTTTTCTCTTAAAACACACAGTAGAGTGGCCTAGGATAAGTAAAGATGGTCTTAACCATAGGAAATGTTGTAAGTAATACTAAAAAACGTGTCATAATTACTGTAGATGTACCCAAAAGAGCAGAAAGTAATGAAATTCATTGTTGACCATTGCACGTCTATGGCAAAACCAAAACGGGGTCGTACAAAATTTCGGCCCGGGTTGCCAGATGTGTACCCAAGATTTTTTCTATGCTTTAGGCATACCCTAACAGGACCTGAAGAGAAACCTAGTCCACCTCAAAATTCCTACGGGTCTTATGGCCAGGATCTGCATTACAGGTCCAGCACCCTTCCACTCAGTTCACGCGAGAAAAGTAAAAGGATAGAAGTCTGCCATTTCTTGATGTTTTGTTCACCAGGGAAAAGTGGAGCATTAAGTATGTGCCATATCAGATACCATACCACTCGGGTAGGGGCCTGCCGTTCTATTCACGTCACCCTAGAAATCTACTGAAAGCCATCCTGTCCAACAAATAATTAGTTCAAATGATTGATCACCCCACTCCGACCAGCAGAAGGCCCAGAGATTCCTGGCTCAGGCTAAGACTACCTTTCTGCAATGGGGCTTCCCAGCTCACCGTATTAACACTGAGACGTGAAAAGCTTAGCACCGTTCTAAGGCAAGGAAAGCTGCAAGAGCTGCGAACATGGCTAGAGAGAGGGATAACTGACCAACTGAGGTGCTGACGTATGTGCCATGACACATCGAATGTCTGCCGAGAGCTTTCACTGAAAAGGGAGTCAAGTGTTTCTTGAGGTTCCCTCCTACCCTCAAACAGTTGGTCAGGATCAGGAGACCAGCTACTAGATCGACTGTAATGGAGTTCACTATTTCATCTATTCAGTGCCAAACACTTTCCGCCTCTCCCTACGGTGCTTCCGGTACTCCACTCTTCCTCTCGTTCTATCCCCACTGACTCGCCTCCGCTGGTGGTTTGCTGCGACAGGGAGGCGGGTGGGTAAGCAAAGTAACACAGCTTCGTCGCATTCTACTCGGAGAACTTAGATTCACCTGCGAAAACACGTTCTCTGGTAAGACGCTTCAATTCTCCTTCTTAGAATTCTCCTCGCTGTGTTACTAGTTTGGGATAGATTATAAGCGTGGTGCAGCACCAGCTACCTATCACTGCTAAAAACAGGCCCTGTTGTTGTATCCGCCAGCTATGTCAGGCTCAATCTTCCCCTGGTAACGGGAGTGCCAAACCGATATCAAAGCCCATTTAGCGAGCGCCCCAAACTGTGATGGCTACGTCCCACAGATGTCCACTGTTGGTCGCTGCAGCGTGCACCCGGAGTGAGATACGTCGACGCCTGCCAAGTGCAATGCCCCACACAAACACCCAGCAAACGTTTGAGACGACACGGGCCCCTCTAGTTTAACACATAATAAAAATAGGATGCTATCCCATCAGACACCCCCAGCCGCCTTCAGCGGCTCCATGCAGCGGGCCTAGAAGTGTAAATAGCACCTGGCGCCGAGCCTGCTGTGCTGTTGCAAGCTAAGAAACCTGAATGAGGTACTGTTTCGATGTCACACCTGCTGTAGAGACCACCTAGCCTGCCCGGCCCTGCAGAAAAAACACGCATACCTTCCTTGTACAAGATTTTAACAGCCGGCCCAGCCAGGTCCGCAGAAGACGCGCCCCTACGGCTAGGCCCCAAACACAAAAACACCCTTCAAATTCTATGAACTAAATGGATGCGCTGAAATGCGTGCTGGGCCTACGCCCCGATGCTACGTCCCCAGTGGTGCAACATAACTCCCGAGTGTCCTCTATGCCAGACCCCTGTCCAACTCTTGCCATCCACCATAACACTGGCAGACAATTATTGAATCCCTGAGATTCTGAGCCTCACCCTACCCACCAGAGCCACCGAAGCCTAACTTAGCTACTGTAGTCACCCATCATGATCCGGCACCCAGCTGTGAGCACCCCCGTTAGCCTGAAGCCAGCCTAACACCGAGGCTTTCCGAAGTGGAGGGGGTGGAAGACTCAAATCATGCTTAGCGACCCCTACGTCTAGGACCCCGGGAGAAAAATTAAATAAATAAATAAATCGGGTACATGAAACCAATAGCACCACCGTGCACGTGCCCCTTCCCGAACACCCCGTGACTCAATAGTCTCTGCGTAATTCCGACCGATCGCACTGCTTTCACCGCTTGCACCACAAAGAATCGTGTCCAAGACCCACTCTGATGGGCCGAAAGCCTATCCCTCTCGCAGCCAACCGGCCAACGTACACGCCTTCCATGAGGCCCTCCGAATCTCTTCGCATAATACTGCGTTTGCTACTGTGCCTATCACAATCGCCTCCAAAATTTCTACGAACACTCGATAATTGTACACAGTAATCGACCCTTCGACTCAACCAATTCTGTCACTTACCACGTCGGCCGAATGCCGTCAACACGAGCCACCATCTTGGCTCGCTCGCCTTCAACTGCATGCGGCCATTCGCTTCGTTAACGATACGACACTTCACGCCGTTTTACCAACCAGTCCATGAACGCCAGTTTTCCCAGATTATTGTTCGCTAAGCCACCAACCGGATCCATGATTCTGTCACCGAAAGACCGCACACGCCGCCCTACAAGCCCCATTATTTCTAACCGTTTCAACGGTTGCCAACAAATAAGAGTTACTTGTACTCAACACCATCACCACCTCGATCAGAGTCAGTCAACTGCGGCACCGGCCGCTCTCTAGGTAACAGGACAAAATCCATCCACGTTGGATATTGTATTCACATCTGAACATGTTTACGGCTCTGGACAGAGTTCCCTTCCCTCTCTTGGAAAGGCTGATCACCAGGGTGTTCTCTGGATGGTTCAGTACTCAACCATCGAGAGGAACCTTCTTTGCACACCAAAGGGGATACGCCCAAACGGGATTTTGAAAGAAACTTTTTCAAGGTTGACTATGGGCTATGGGCAACGAGGAACTGTTGAACATTAAATGGGACTTGATCTTTCTCCCAGACGCTAACATTACTGAAGACTGGAGGAAGTTCCAAGAACTGGTTCACTTGCTGGTTGTTTCTTATGTCCTTGAAAGTGTTTTTAGGTATAGAAACAATCAAAACCTTCCGAAGAACCTTCCGCTCGGTCGAGCCGATGCCTCTGCACACCCCACCGTTCCGCATCGCTCAAAAAAAAAATTTACGCAAACTGACCGATGTGCAAAGTAATCAACAAATCCACATCCCTCAACAACTCTTATCACTGTCCGCCAACTGCGGTTCCGGCCATTACCGACTCCGACAATGGGTTTCACACATGTACTCCCAACTGCACGTCGCCGTGCACCAACGCCATGCCATTTCTAAACTGTTGTCTAAGAAAACCACAAATTAAACATTACGAACCTGAGAAAAAACCGCACTGAACCACCTTTAACATACTCAATAATCCACTACATCCACGTGCGGACACACCGGGCCGGCCTACCAGATCGCCACTTTCTCAGTTCTCTCAAAACTTTCCACCGCCATGCCAGCCGCCATTTTTGTACTCTCCAACCAGCCTTTAAGAAAATACTCACCCAAATTGCGTAGCCTCATAGCCACGCTGTTTGCTTGGAATAAGTGGCGCCCTTCAGTTCAACTGTGAAAATGATCGTGCGGAAAGACTTCCTAATAGCAATGTCAAAATCGTAGCTGGAAATTTTCCGACTGCACGCACCAGCGGCAAGGAAAAGAGTGGATGGACTCGAGCAGGGCAGGGGGGGAAGTGGGATAGAGACGGAAGTGTCGTAATTTTTATATAAATGACTGCATTTATGAGCTAAAAGCGCACCGTAGGCATACGGGAAGATCCCATTATTGTAACACAGTGAGGAGGATTCTGCGATGGAGAAATGTATATTATCTTCACTCTGGGTATTTAGAACCGTGCTAACAATAATTTTGTTTTGGCCATCAATTTCCTGCATTGGAAGAGGTACACTGCAGGGCTGAGTGTTGAGCGGGATCTGTTCCTTCATACACATCATTTTGCTCATCGAATCAAGTGTTAACGGTGGACGCTACGACGGCTTAGGTACTTGTAACGCCCCCGGTTTCCCTGGTGTACGTGGAGTTTCAGCTTGAGGTTAATCGGTGTTAATGACGACTTTTTACGTTATTCAACACAGCATGGACACTGTCCCAGTATGGGGGATGAAGCGCCGGTCCTAATTAAAGGGGCCTAACCTTAAACTGTCGGTATCGCTGCCACCAACGGTGGATTTAATTGTTTAACTAGCTAAAATCTAAAAATGGGCTACATATTTAATTTTACACTAAAATACAATTAATCAAATCTAGCAAACGACTGAAGCTTAAAACTCCTGGTTTTATTTTTGCAACAGAGAATGAAAACAACACTTTACATTATGGTTTGCTTCTGAAAGCTTTTGAGTACCAATTATTTAAATAGGCAACAAGTTGAAATTACAAAAGTAGCAATTTACAATTCAAACAAACAACGCTTATGTTTGAGTAAAAGTTTAAATTTTCACATTTAGAAAAAGTAAATCATGGGTGCTCCCGGAGACACCCGCAAGACTTGACAGCCGCAACTGATTAAAGTCTATCTGACAGTATGTTTCTACATGATCAACCGTCCACAGTTATGTTTCTAAGTTTTCCAAGTGCAAAAAGATCAACCTCCCTTAGTTCCCTCGAGAACTGTTCTAAGTAATAAAAAGCCCGGCAATTTTACACTTAGGCATCAGTTTGTTTCAATTTGACTTCCACAAAGATCAAACCGTCATTTAGTTTAGATTAAAAATCCATTTAAAGTAAACTGGAAAAATTTGGTTTTTAGTAAGAGAACCACTCTGACGTTATGGGGAGAGAGAACCTAAGATGCCGCTACAGGCGTCTCCACCATAATTTTCCCTAGCTAGAGAGTTAAGTTTATGTTTTTAAACTAAAATGTAGAATATGGGGGTCCTAAACTGAACTTACAAAAGCTAAACTATAACATACGAACCACCACCATCGTGCCCGGCATGGCATTCTCCGGACATGGCGTCTCCACTCCCGACTGGCGTGACCGGTCTCTAGCTTGAGATCTGTGAGCAGTGCTAACTATGCATTCTGGGGCTGGGGTTTTATGCTGGAGAGGGGGGGAAGCGCAGACGTCGAGGATAGCTGCAGGGGTCTGATTGGTGGAGGGCCTCGAGAACAATGGAAAGTGGGAGGAGAAGTCGGTTGAACAAAGGAACTGGGTGCAGAGCCGTTTGAAGGAGTAAGGACATGTAAAGACGGAAAAGATAGGCCTGTTTTGAGTTTCACTCAATTGAACTTTGGGAAATAGGCCTTTACTTTGTATTATTGGCTACGGATGGAATATTTACATGTTTGCAACGTGAATAGGCTCTTGTTAAAGCTTAATACTTTGGCTTGGGTAATGCATAAAGCATTACTATTAAATTTTATAAGCTTTAACTGTAAACTGCAGTGTTAAACACCACAACTAGTTTTGGCTGGGGAGGAGGGCAAAAATGGAGGATTCGAAGTTTTTGCACAGTTTGACTTTCGGAAATGGGTTAAACAGATCTTTTTAAGAATTCTTTTAGTGTTTAATAGTAGATCAAGCTATTCGTAGATTTTGGTAGGTCTCAGTCAGGTTAAAGGAGAACTAAAACAAACATATATACACTGAAAATTCGTGTCCGGTAGAATGCCAGGTCGTAATACGTTTATAGTTTGGACATATGGTAGCGTTTCTGGGGGTAAAAGAATATAAATAAAGTATAAATGCGGTTAAATAAACTAGCTTAGTTGAATGCTACAACGCATTAAGTTACTGGGAACATTTAACGTTTAACATTTTTAAAGTTAAATTCAATCGTTGTGGAAATTTTTATATGGGTTGCGGCCGACAAATACAATAAAACATATCACACTACAAATTGGTTGTCTGTATAAATCCTCTTACAATACACTAAGCTAGTATGTTCGGGCTTTTTGCCCTGTAAGAAAAGGGATAAAATGAAAATACAAAAATACAGAGTTCAGCAATGGCGGCCATGTTGAAGGTAGGCTGTAGTGGCTTTGAGATGATCTTCAAACGTCGTTTAATGGTTCTTCCTGGTGGAAAGTCCGGATTTGGGCTTCCCCAAGAGTCTTGTATTTGGACAGGCTATTGATGTTTAAAATTTGGGCCGATTTGGTTCACTATTGAAGAAACGGCGAAATATGCCTCGGCGAGGCATTTGGGTGCCTCGTGAAAAAAAAATTTCTTTTTTGAAAAACAGGCGTTTTTCGGTGGCGCTCGTTTACACAAGTAATGTCACTGATTGTTTCATGATTATACTTTCTAGTTTAGTTTCAATTGTTTGTAGTCCAGTAGACATTAGCTTGCCAAGGGAATCCAGAAAATATAACATTTTGTCGCAGAAGCCAGTCGACACCTCATTTGCGGAGTTTGTCTTTGCATTCGAATGGTGTAGCACACAATATTCGGAGGCCTTTTGTATCTGGTCACGTAAGTGATCCTAAGATTGGCGAATGAGTTAGAGACAGTACAAGTTAGATTGCTTATTTCGAGATTAAGTTGGCTTATATCCAAGGATTTAACTTTGGTTACTGAGTTTAAACATTCTCCATTACCAGGTGCACTGTCACCAGCAACAGAGGAATGACACTGCGAGTCCACCACTGCTGGAGCATCATGAACCACATTATGCATATTTAAAACAGATGGGCCATTTAAGCTCTTACCACAGTCGCCTACCACATCTTTTTTACCACAATGGATTAGCATGTGTCTGGTTAGGATTCTTTTCAGTTTGAAGGTCATGTCACACTTTTCACATTTAAATGGTTTTATGCTACTGTGCATGAGCTTGTGCTGTTTTAGGCTAGAGATCTCAGCAAAGTTCTTGCAACAAACGTCACATTTGTGGGGCTCATTGGCTCTATGAGCATGCATGTGTCTAGTAAAAATATGTTTCTGTGTAAAGGACTTGCCACACTCTACACACTTAAAGGGTTTTTTGTCGCTGTGCATAGTCATGGCCTATTCATAGGTCTGGGGAAACCAAATTTTACACAGTTTATTAGGAACTCAATACACAACTTTTCGCACTATTAAATTACAGAATTCAAAAAATTTTTTTTTCATTCCACCCAATCATTTCATGTGTGAGGAGTGCAAAGGTCACACTCCTCACACATGAAATGATTGGGTGGAATGAAAAAAAAATTTTTGAATTCTGTAATTTAATAGTGCGAAAAGTTGAGTATTGGGTTCCTAATAAACTGTGTAAAATTTGGTTTTGATCGAATAATGCCTTGATCTGCCCCAAGGACCTTGAAATTTACCGTTTTCCCATAAACGTAATGCTAAAAAATTTACACAAAAATGCTAAAACCTTTTATTTCCGAATTCTGAAAGCATAGAAGTCATACATTAACATGTTGGGATTGTTGGATAACACATTTATTAGAAATATATTTATTTGAGCTACAATAATTTATCGAGATACCATAATGCCGTTGAGTTATCCTGAAATTGTCGTTTTGATTTATCCAAACATTAAATTTGTTCGGGTGTTTTCACTTCATTTGCTAATCGCTTTTTGTATTGAAACTTGACATTAAACTTCATGATTCTGGTCGTGCCAGTATGAAGCCCTTTGTTCCAGGCATTCCACATACTGAATCAGATGCGTCTGTGATGACTTTGAGACAGCCTTCGATCGTTTGGGTGTGGCATGAAAATGATGTAAACTCTTTATTTATAGGTGATAGCCCACTCTACCATTAGCTGAAGATCTCCATCGCTGTCAAATATTCCAAATATCATAGGTGGTTCTGTAACTTCTTAAGTTTGCCATGGAATATATAAGATTTACATAATCGGTTACATTAAAACGTAGTGGTAGTAGTTGGAAACATTGAACTTGCCTCGATCCTGTGTTTGTTCTTGCTTCCATGATTCTTCGACTCACACATAAATGTGTTGATGAGTTCTTAGTCCAAGATGAGCTCTTGTTCATCAGTTATCATGAAAATGAGGACATTTTCCAGATGACCAAAGAAGATATTTCTTTGTATCACCGGATCAACTACACTCTTCAGTTCTTCACTTAGTTAACAATAGGATTTTATTGAATTCAACAAGTTCCCTTTGCACCATGCTTGCATGAGGGATTAGCCTTGATCTCAAACCATGTTGACAAATAGACTTAATCAACCAATATTCGAAGATTGTCTGCGGGTTCATTACTTGGCACATATAGACGTAGGATACAATTAGCTGCTGTCACTCAGCATGCATGTAAAAGTTAACCAGGACATTTCGGTTGCAAACCTAAAAGATAATTACACCTTGTGACAGCTTGGCACAATTCCAATAGATGTTGATGAGCATTGAGCAATACTTAGGTCTTTGCTTCAATGCATGGAAAATGACCTTCAGTTTTCTGAAAACAAACAGTTGATAGCTTTTCACAATCTCCAATCTGGTTTCCAATAGTTCCCTTGAAACTATAGGACCTGCGGTCGGTCCAGCTAAATGAAGAATTAAATGGCAGAGAAGCAAACATGGTGCAAAGCTCTTACTGAAATCAATAAAATCCTCTCCGGAAAATATCTTCGTTTGCTTAATAACCGATGAACGACAGAACATCAGGTCTCTTTGACTGCAATGGATCATGAAAGCAAGAACAAAAATAGGATCGAGTTAAGTTCGAGCCTTCCAAATACCACCACCAAAATTTTGATGCAACCGATTACGTAGATTTTATTCAGTGGTTACCGAATAGTTACTTTGAGGTTACAGAACCACCTATGATATTTGGAATATTTGACAGCGATGGAGATCTTCAGCTAATGGTCGAGGGTGGGCTATCTGTCGCCTATAAATGAATGGCTTACATAATTTCCATGCCACACCCAAGCGGTCGAAGGCTGTATCAAACTCTTACCGAGAGCATCTGCTTCAGTATGTGGAATGTCTGGAAGAGATGGCTTCATACGAGCAAGACTAGAATCACGAAATATAATACCAAGTTTCAATACAAAGAGCCATTATCAAATAAAGTGAAAACACCATAACAAAGTAAATGTTTGAATAAATCAAAAGGATAATTTCAGGACTACAAAATGGCATTCTGGTATCTTGATAAATTTTTGCAGCTGAAAGAGATTTATTTCTATTAAGTGTGCTAATCAACAATCCCACCATGTTAATGTATAACTTCTATGCTATCACAATTCAGAAATAAAAGGTTTTAGCATTTTTGTGTACATTTTTTAGGATTACGTTTATGGAAAAAAGGTAAATTTCAAGTTCTGTGGGGCAGATCAAGGTATTATTTGATCAAAACCAAATTTTGCACAGTTTATTAGGGACCCAATACACAACTTTTCCACACTATTAAATTAAAATAATTTTCAAAAATTTAAAACCATGTTTACGGCAGAAAATTGTTAATTTCAAGGTCCTTGGGGCAGATCAAAGCATTATTTGATCAAAACCAAATTTTACACAGTTTATTAGGGGCTCAATACACAACTTTTCTGCACTATTAAATTACAAAATTTCCGAAAAATTTTTTAGCCCATTTTCATTCCACCCTAAATTATCCCCCGTGTGTAATCGCATATAATCAAGGCTACCTAAGCCTTTCCACAATCATCGTATTTAAATGTTTCACTACGTTGAAGCACATGTTGCAATAATAAACAATTATGTGCATGGGCCGCTTCATACTCAACATATTCAAACGGATTCTTTCCACAATGCAAAAGAACGTGCATAGAAGGATTAATTTTCCCTGCAAAGGCTTTTGCCACTCTCGCCACATTCAAAAGGTTTCGCCGCTCTGCATCAATAAACAAACTGCGATAGATTTCGCCGCACTACATTTGAGGATTTATTGCCAGTACAGTACTCCTGGAAAGTGGTACTGGTGTCAAACGGGAGTCAGTTGGAATTTATTCAGTTGGAATTTATTCACGCAGTGGAAACAAATTACAACAAACTAGACCCACAGAAGCACTACACGATCACCAATCAGTCAGAAAGCCTTACCACATCATTCACAGCACTACGTTTTATCTTCGCTGTACAATATATGTATTAACCAACGCTTGGAAATTGCTACAAATGTATTGCAAACCACACCTAGAAAGTCTCCAAATTTTGTTTAGTTATAAACGAAACGAAATATCTCGCTGCCAATCCGACAAACAACTAAGCCACTTTCTCGACAGCTCATAGGTTTCTCACCATGTGCTGAGAAAAATGTTTGGAAGTGTTGTCAGCTTCAAAATCCAAGATGGCGGCTCCCAGTGAAAAGGAAGGGTCACCTCAGCAAAATCACCAACAATAAACTTAAAAATTAACAGATGCACTCCAAATAAGTAAATTAAACTCACAACACATTCATAACACATTCTAAAGTGGTGAAACAGTCCGATTGCATGATGGAATCGAAAACTGGAGGAGTTCAAGAGAGATCAGCAGAACACGTGCTGCCATCCGTGATAATTCCACGGGAAATGAAAGCCTTTTCTCTGGGTGCTTTTTAGGACTTGTAGCAAATGTCCGAGAACCAAAACCTTTTTGCCTATGGCCTAAATTCTATGACGAAAGATCCATTGCTAACAGTTCAGTCATCTTCTGAACGTAATATTGAATTCAGTGCCTTTAGAAATAATAACCTCTTACCTTCCACATACAACTCCAACTTGCAAAATGCTGTTCCCCTTCGTATGTGGCACTTTAACCGAGAAGCTGCATTGCTTTTAACTGCAGGTTCATACAGTTGTAAAGCCTGAAATGTGAAGCAAGATTAACCATCAAAAACAGTCTTGTTATCCATACTGTTGTACCATAAATCGTGTATTAAACAACCATGAGCTTATGCAGTTAATTTGGCTAAATTCAGGGGATGGTCGTTAAAACAAGAATAACCTATTTACTTACATCTTTCGAGGGAAGAAGTTTTCTCTATCAATGAAGAGTAAATGATAATGCGATTATTAATATACATGATCTGGATTTAATCTAGTATTACGCAATGCCTTTATTTTCCTTTATTCACAAATTTGTTTATTAGATCGTCCCTCCTCCAAATATCAAGTTAATTCATAGTTTAAACTAATTTATTACAAAAAATAAACTGTCAATGCAACCAGCAAGGTTGATGATATAGGTAGGTAGTTTGGTGGGAGCCGGATTACATGACCATCGGTCACAAAACCTTGCATCAAAGTTGGCATTGGTTTCTGTTAGTCCTGCATGGAAACCAATGTCAACTTAGATGCAAGTTCCTGCGACCAATGGCCATATAGCCCGAGTTCCATCAAATGCAACCTCGCTACCTACATTGCCAATTACCTGGCTGCTACGAAGGTTTGTTTTTTGAAATAATTTTGTAAATTAGTTTAAACTGTAAGTTAAGTTGGAATTTGGTGGGGGGGGGGGAGGGGTAGGGACAACTACTAAGTAAATTCATGAAGAAATGAGAATAGGGCATTGTGTTAATGTAAGACTGAAACCAGATCATGCTTGAGTAAGCTATTTAAAGATGATTTTGTTAAATGTATGAAGCTTTTAGTTTTTACTATCCTAAAATAATTACCTTCAGGATGTGCAAAAATCATTTATTTTTGCTATTTAATGCCCGAATTAAATTTACATTCATAATTCCTAATTGCATTGTAAATCCGATTAGTTTAGCTAATCACCTGCTAAGAGTGCTGATAGCAAGCATATCAGCCATATTCCTTTGAACTTTAAATTTCACACAGGAAATCGCCGGATTCTCCAAAGCGGGGAGGTAAAGCAGGTTCTACTGAAGATAAGTATTTTAGGATAGTAAAAAGTAATTTAAGCAGGGCATGGCCCCCACATTCAAGTTAGGGGCCTGGGACTAACTACAACAGCGGGCCCCCCTCCCCGACTGAAATCTTAAAAAGGTTACACTATGTCATAATACTCGGTGGCACAATTGGTTCATTCATTAACCTGGGCTGCTTACTTTTGAAGACTTCTCTGCCTAACAAGCTGACAGGCTTGCACTACAGTGCTCCCGCTCCGTGCTCGTTGCCATTGTTGTTTGTTAGGAGTATAAAAAAAAAATCACAATACACACAAATCGAGTACATTACTCATAGTCATCAAACCTCACAATTGCGAAAACAATTTTTTTTTAGGCCATGCGGGCCCCTCGAGTGACGGGTATGGGTAAAGTGGGTCCACCTGACCACCCCTGTTGTGGGGGCCCTGAAGCAGGGTTAATATTCTTGTTTCTTTTCTATCGGTAAAATACTAAACTTCAGTATGTGCCGACTTTGTCTTGCAGGCGAAGGGTCAGCTAGAACCCGGTGCTAAACTGCATTTTACAAACACTTATTACAAACCTATATTAACATTTTTGCAACACTATCACGTTACAGCAGTGTATTACCGACCTATTCAGGTGCTTCATTAGATTGCTGTCTAATTCTACTGCCAGCAGCAGAATATGTTCCTTTAAAGTTTTTGCACTTTTTGAACCACTAATGCCTCTGCGGTGTTTTTTATTGTTCCAAGAACATGCTGCAACCACTTCCATCAAGTGGCATTCCACCATATGCCCATTAAGATGATAGCAGCGTTCTCAGTTCATGAGCCCGCACCTCACTTGGCACATCTAGGTGATTTGGCTCTTCACAAGCACGCTTTATCACCTCGCATATCCAGCTCCCTAGTTTGAATGGAGTCATGGTAAGTGGAATAATCTTTCCACTGTGGTTTTCATCTTGAAGAAAAGCAATGGAAAGCACTTTCCTTTCTTCTTTTCGTTGAATGGTTTTTGGGAGTTCAGTATTTTCCAAGTAGTGACAGAGTGCCCTGATTGGGCATTGACCTCGTTACGTCATCTCCTCTAGATAAACAATTGGTTCTTGAGCCGCGATGGTTATGGGTTTAGGAGCAATGTCTGGGCTAACATTCTTTGCTCTGAACTGTGCAGGAAAAAGAGTTGCTGTTTCCAATCTTTGGAGAAGCGGAGATGGTCGTCTTCTCTTGAGAAAGCCGGTAACTCACTCAGTTTAAGAGTAATGTCTGAACTTTGCAGGAAAAAGCACAGTTGCTGTTTCCAATCTTTGGAGAAGCGGAGATGGTCGTCTTCTCTTGAGAAAGTCGGTAACTCACTCTTGTCTTGCAGCAGAGGCCAGAGCTAATAGGAAAACAGTCTTTTGAGACAGGTGGAGGATTGTACCCGACGGCAACGGTCGGTAGGGAGGGTTTGAAATACTTTCCAGCACCAGTCAGAGGATTCATCTTGGAAAAAGTTGGCGAGTTTCGAGCCGGGCATTTTAGACGGCAGGCACAAGTGTCGAAATAATGTTGCTGTTGGTAAAGCAAGAAATCACAGAATTGATGGCAGCGCTATAACCTTTTATTGCTGTTGGTGATAGTCCTTTGCTGAAAAGGGCTTCTGAGAATGCAGCCAAAATAGTCTCTGATGGGTTGCAAGGGTCCAAATTTTAAGCTTCACGCCATCCATGCCATTTTTTTCCACTTTGTTGCATAGATCTATGATAAAGTAAGAGTCTTCTGCTGATTGGGAAGAAAAATCCTTCTCTTTTCAGGTTTTCAGTCAAAGTCTCCACCCGTGAATATGAAGAATATTGGATGGTTTTCCCCTGGTGTTGCGTGAGGAAGAGTTCCAATGTTGGGAGAGGGATGGGGGTCTTCCTTCTTCATCTCCATTAGGTCTATGAAGTTGTACGAATTATGCTGCTGCTGGCCAGATGGGTACTATCAGAATGAAGCTTCCTTCTGACTAGTTTATCTTGTTTAGGACGGCTTGAAGAAGGGAAAATGGAGGAAATTTGTGAAAACATTGTTTGTCATGTTGCTGTGAAAGGTCATCAAAATTTGAGTCACAATTCAGAGAATTATGCAGAAAAATTGCTGCTCATTTTTCGCAATGAAGACACTATCAATGTCTTGCTAAGTTTCAATGGCATACTGCCATCTTCCTTAGGCCCTTTGACAAAAAATGTTGGCTTCTTTCCAACTACATCGTCTGATACTAATTTGTAACTGCGGTAGCGGCACGAGCGGCAGTTACAAATTCGTAGCAGACGATGTAGGTGGAAAGAAGCCAAAAACTTTTGGCGAAGGGCCTGAGGAAGATGACAGTTTGCCATTGACAATTAGCAAGACATTGACAGTGTCTTCGTTGTGAATAATAAGTTGTAATTTTTCTGCATAATTCTCTGAATTGTGAAAGGAAATGTGTATGCAAACGTCCCGTTCCAGGAAATGGCGAGGGCATCCGTCGCCCATGCTGTTGAGTCTGGAAAGGGGTACACGAAATTCGGAAGTTGGTGATCAATTTTGTAGCAAACAGGTCGACGAAGGGTTTCCTCCATTTCAGAAGAGGGTTTGACGAATTTTGGGGTCCATCTGCCATTCTGTTGTTGGGGACAGCTGAAACGTTTAGTTTTCCAATAATGTGTCTTGGTTGAAGCTTCAGATCGATTGGATGTTTCGACATTTCTTCTAAGAGTGAATTCCTCCTCCTCTTTTCACGTGGAAGAGTGCGGTGGCGTTGTCTGTCAATACTGCAATTACTTTCCCTTGAAAAAAGGCTTTCCAGGTCAATATTGCTTGACGAATTCCTCGAAGTTTAAGGACATTGATATGGAGTTGCTTCGTCTTGATGTTTTTGAAAGGCAGATTGTGGAGAGGATTCCAGTCTTCCCAAGATGTTTGTGAGAATCTTGTTTCTGAAACTAATGGATTGGTTTTGCTCTCCATTGACCTTACAGGACTAGTTTTGCACAAGAGTCGATAATTCCTATGTGCAAAGCCAGGTTTTGCGCTGTAACGATGTTTGGTTTAGGAGCCTTCCTAGACTGTTTAGAGTGTTTTCGATTCTTTATGGAGTTGGAGGGTCGAACTTGAAACTTCTAAAGGTCGAATTGCCTTTCTTTGATTAGCCGACAGTGTGTTCGTCTTGTTTTCGATTGTTCATAATCAAATTCATTTCATTTTGCAACTTGACAATTCTTTGCTGTAGCTCTTCTTTCGAAGGAGTTGCTTTTTCCATCTATTTCCAACACTTTTTTTTTTTTACCTTATCGCGGTCAGTAAATGTTATGGAAGGGCTAGACCCACGAACACACTTTAGAGGATCGTGTGTCCTAATTTTTGGGTGTTTTTGCCAGTAGCACCTTTTACGTTCATTTAGTTCCTGTCTGCCTACCTTTGGTTTTCATTTTGTGTCTGTTTGGGAAGCGACAGATTTATTCTTATGTAACGCCATGAATTTGGGAGCATCTTTCACGGAACATTGTCCCAACTCCTTGGATAGAAATTGCTTGACTTTGTCAAGCAAATTACAGGAATGAGGTCTGTTCATGATGCTGTTTTCACAGTTGAATTTCCATTGACTTTACTGTCACTATTAACTTTTGCACTGTCCTTGGATCATTTAATTTTCGTTGGATAGTAGCAGGAGCCTATAGAAAACAACTAGGAGCGTGAGTGGCTGGTCTATGTTAGAAGCGCTTAATTTAGTACGAGGTGCTAATGCCAGAAGGAGCAACAATACTACGCCTGCGCCAAGTTGTCTAAAATCAAAAATGAAACTTGGCACGCGAAGCAAACGTGTGCTACGAAAGCAACGCTCTATTTTATTGTTGGTTAGAGCAACTTACAAACAACTGATTGTCTGTTTAGTTTTTTTATTATTACTTTGGTATTGTTTCCATGTTAAACACTTATTGTTTTAACCCTTTAAGGACGAGGGGCGCCCGAATGCGCCCGCTGTATAATCATTGTTTACAGCTCTTCTACAAGTCATATCGAAAACTTCCAGCCAATCACAGTAAAATTAAAACTGGGATATGAAAGCCAGATCATTAAGGATAAAAATGACACAGGTTTCATTCCCTTACCTCAACCAGGTGAGAAGCTGCGATTTTTTTTTCTACAAGTCAGTTATAAGCACTTAGCGCACACGCAGTCCTTAAAGGGTTAAAACAACGGACCGAAAATTAGTCTTGAGAACGTGAAGCACACCTCTAATCATCTCGTGCACGTGGCGACCTCTGGTAACAAATTTGTACACCACTGTAGCCGCTCCTGACTTAACACTGTAGTGGAAGTTACCGAGACACGCTCCTAGTTGTTTTCTATAGGCTCCTGATAGTGCAGTGAAGTTCGTTGTTTTGCCGCATCTTTCCTTGTTCGCTGTCTTTGCTCGATCCAAGCTGGTTAGTGTTCGCATCAATGGATGGCGCTGATGACGGGCGTGAAGAGCGGAGATCGGCTTTAGGTTTTTCAGCCGCAATGGACGAAGCAAAAAGGAAGAACTTTTTCTCAAAAGCCTCAAACTTTGCTGCACGTTTAGTATTAATCTCGGATGAGAATTCTGCCGTCATAATACCCATCGAAAGCAGTGATATCTGCTTTGGTGGACTTTCACACTTTAGATGCGTATAAATAACATTTTGCATGATTTAACTATTTCCAAATAATTAACACACAAATAACGCAATAATGGGTTAGTAAAGCATATTCAGAGAGTACACGTTTCCGTGATTCTGCGATTTACTGCAGAAAAATTGAAGTTCCCCCATATTTTCACAACTTTCACAGGAAATGCAGATTTTGATAAGAGCCAGGCGAGTTAAAACGTTTTGGTTTGTCATCTATTCCTAATTTCCTTGCAACGTGCTCCACAAGAACAAATGAAGAAAACGGCTGCCAATCCGCGCATAATCTGCACGAAGTTTGGCATAATTTTAACAAAGAGAATTAAAACAATAGTGGCACTGGTGTTTCCAACACAGTATCCAAAACGTAAATGAGAAAAGGGGCTACTGTGCTAGCAGACGTGCTGTCAGGAAATAATTAATGGCTTAATTAATATTCATAACAGAAGCAATACAATTAATTAATTAGATGCGTATGTGCATAATATCATACATTTATTAAATGCATGAGCCGAGTATTTATACGGATAGATCAAAAGGACTCCAGATAGCAAATATAATTAGGAGTCCTTCTTCAAAGACGACCGAGAGGCGGCAAGAACATTTGTAACCCGAACAAGTGTAATTACGCCTATTGTTAGAGTTTAAAGGATGGCATTACCAGTTGACATTATTTACGACAGTTTCGTAGAACCTAATGACTTTCTAGAAGTAGATTTAATTACAATAAGATCGTCGCTCGTGATCGATGACTTCGTGGAATAACAATAAATCCCTCCCACACGGGATAGTTAATTATGGCGGCATGTTAACTTCAAAGCACCGCATACAGGGAACAATTAAGGAACCTGAAAGCAACAATGACATGGTTGACATGCGTAGAGGTCCCATTTGGCGATAAGGGCCCAAACTGTCAGAATGTTACTATGTTTAGCATTGCAATAATAAATCAATACTACAATGGATCGATCATGGCCGATAACGTCACAGTATTTAAACCGAACCTCGGAAAGCATGATGTCAGTCGATCATCAGCCGCTCACCAGTTGTTTAACTAGTTCACGCCAGTCAAATTCCAGAGGTCCCGATTCGAAGTACGCCAGGCCAACAGCCGTGCCGCAGTTGGTGACGGGGCTTCGCGGCCGAGCTAAAAGCCGTGTGCCAATAGCCTCACTCAAGCTTCTATAATAGAGCTAAGTATTCTAATTCAATAGCAATAGCTATGATTGTTCAGCTTAACTATTTACAATACGTACGCTACTAAATTAACCAGAGATTCATTAATATAATTTAGAGAATATAATAATGATTAGGTTTTCCGCTTGACTTAATCCGTAATGCCATTCGTTCAACTCATTGCCGAATAATTGTAATCGATACATCAATCATAATAATCTGTCACTGATTTAATTGGCCATATTGTGGGGTCAATATTGTGTATGCCAGAGTGTCGATTAAAGGCCCTGTATTAGACAAATGATTGCTTATTATTTAGCCTACCTAATTTATACATAATTAGTGTTTTATACAATTGATTGCCCTTATGCCATCCTAGATAATAATGTTTATTCTAGACAAATGGTCACTGGAATAGAACATTACAATGGTATCATAAGGGTGATTCAATTCCCCCTATTGCCCCGGAAAGAAAAAATAATACTAATAATTTAAGAGCATTCACAGTTGTATTTTATAGAAAATAATGCCATTTTCCGCACTTCATAGTCTTTAAAAAACTGAAATTTTAGCGTTAAAATTCGGTTCCGATTTTTCCGATAGTCAACAACGATAGTTGGTTTGTTTATAAACGGGACTTGAACACTCAAAAGTACGGTAAAATGTAGTAGCCTATTTATGAATAGTAGGGCTAGCTGAACTTTGCTGGAAAATAACATTGTTGATTTTGCTTATATCATGCGATTGTTTATGAAAATAGTTGGTTGACATGTTCAATGCTATGAAATATGTTCAAGTGTATTATCTTGTGTGCATTTAAAAGAGTATTTGCTTTGAATTTTCCACAATAAGAGGAAATTTTGGTCAATTTTGGGTTAAACTTATAGGCATAAATTGAGTTCAGTACATTTGGTTTATTAGTCACTACAGTGCTAATTTTGTGTGAAACTGGTCGTGGTTACTCTTAAAATAACCACCATCAAATTATTGCCGACTTCAGGAGTTAAAATTTGGGAAATTTCCCCTATTTTCCATTTTAAAGGGAAAATTCATCATTTTGGTGCAAATTTGCACAAAATTGTGCAAAGTTTTTAAAGTGCTTAAAACTTAAGACTTGTGCTACAAATAAGTTTAAATTTACTTTAAGCTTTAAATATTTGCTTAAAATCTAGTTAAATAATGCCTAGAACTAGAAGTAATCGTGCTAGAGGCACAGTTCAAGTCTCTTCGAGATCAAAGACTGTCACTTACGCAAAACCAAAACAAAACCAAAATTTGTCCAAGTTCCACAATTCAAACTTGCAAATTTTCAATTATCTACTGATAGTCTTCTTCAGGCAAGAGTCATGAGACTTGCACAACACCAACAACCACCACCAACAAACTTCACCAAGTCCACTACATTCAAATTTCCCTCCTCAATCCCAGTGAGCCTTGGAACTCAGTCAGCTCCCAAGCTCACTGTCGGAGTTGGCTCCCTCATCAATACTGGAGCTGTTGCTGAATGAAGGTAAGAATTTTTCCCAGCTTTTCGTCAGTTTTTGATTCAGTTCTGCTGTCACTAATCTTCCTATCTGCTGATATGCTGATTTTGCACGTTCATAAGTGGGATCTTCCTATCCTGGCAGTATTGAATGGCAATGGCCTCCAACGCACGCAGGTGTGCGGAGAGGCAGACAAGATATTGTGGAATTCACAGACGCTTCAGTCAGTACTAATAATTTAGACAATACCAAGAATTTATAGGGTTTGGGAGGAGAATTTGTAACTCTAAAACGTCCCTATTGAATCATGTTAGATTCGTCCCCATTAGTTCAGTCCGAGTTTTCAGAGGGCGCCACGTGTTCTATCTGGTAATTTTTGCTCATTTTTCAGCCCAAATCAAAAGTAAACCAAATTACAACTAAGCAAGGCTAAATAATAATTAAACTTAAGCTAGTTTCGTTTAGTTTAGTTTAATTTTAGACTAAAAACTGAGTAGAAATTCCCACATAAAACACGTGGCGCCCTCTATAAACTAAGACTGAACTAATGTCAATGTATCCAAGACGTTTCAGTATGGGTCTCAGTCACAAATTCTCCTCCCAACCCTATAAATTCTTGACAATACTAATACTACACAAAATGAATCGGATACAGAATCAGAGTATTCTGATACCATCGACGAGGTTGATGACGCATTAAATCTGCCTCCTCCCAAACGAGTTCAATGTCGCTCTGCTCAAAATAAGGGTAACGCTAGAGATCGGGTTAGATCTAGATCTCCACATAATAAACGTACATCACAAACAACTCAAGCACCCTTAAATTCCCAAGTATCACTTAGTACTCATCCAGTGCCACCTACTAATCAGGAGCACATAAACCAAAATGTGTCATTAAGCCATAACTTGCCACTAAATCAAAATGTGCCACTGAATCAAACTACGCCACTAACCCAAACAGTGCCGTTAAATCTAGTAACGCCACAGCATAACCGGGTAACACCAAACTTGACACCAACTATATCTACCTTGCAAATGCAAACAAGCGCTCAAACACCGCTTAATATTCAAGTGCCAACCAATTCGTAAATTCAGAATCATTCCCATGTTCCCATTACTCCAAATGTAGCAATAAATCCCCAGATTTCAAATGGAAATCAAACTCCGCTAACCCCAAATCATACTAGCGGACACCAAGGTAATTTGATGGATGAATCTCACCTTCAAAAGATTTTGGATCATACTTTAGCAGTATGTTTACAATCAAATAGCGATAATCTTAGGCAGTAAATGATAATCATTTAGAAGTACTGAAAATGTAAGGAAATAATTAATGGCTTAATTCATATTCATAACAGAAACAATACAATTAATTAATTAGATGCATATTTGCATAATATTATACATTTATTAAATGTATACGGATAGATCAAAAGGACTCCAGATAGCAAATATAATTGGGAGTCCTTCTTCAACGACGACCGAGAGGCGGAAAGATCATTTGTAACCTGAACAGTGAACAAGTGTAATTATACCTATTGTTAGAGTTTAAAGGATGGCATTACCAGTTGACATTATTTACGACAGTTTCGTAGACCCTAAATGACTTTCTAGAAGTAGATTTAATTACGATAACATCGTCGCTCGTGATCGATCACTTCGTGGAATAACAATAAATCCCTCCCACACGGGATAGTTAATTATGGCGGCATATAACTTCAAAGCACCGCATACGGGGAACAATTAAGGAACCCGAAAGCAACAATGACATGATTGACATGCATAGAGGTCCCATTTGGCGATAAGGGCCCAAGCTGTCAGAATGTTACTATATTTAGCATTTCAAAATAAATCAATACTACAATGGATCGATCATGGCCGATAACGCCACAGTATTTAAACCGAACCTCGGAATGCATGATGTCAGTCGATCATCAGCCGCTCACCAGTTGTTTAACTAGTTCACGCCAGTCAAATTCCGGAGGTCCCGATTCGAAGTACTCCAGGCCAACAGCCGTGCCGCAGTTGGTGACGGGGCTTCGCCGCTAGCTAAAAGCTGTGTGCCGATAGCCTCAACCAAGCTTCTATAATAGAGCTAAGTATTCTGATTCAATAGTAATAGCTATGATTGTTCAGCTTAACTATTTACAATACGTACGCTACTACATTAACCCGAGGTTCCTTAATATAATTTAGAGAATATAATAATGATTAGGTTTTCCGCTCGACTTAATCCGTAATGCCATTCGTTCGACTCATTGCCGAATAATTGTAATCGATACATCAATCATAATAATCTGTCACCGATTTAATTGACCATATTGTGGAGTAAATATTGTGAACGCCGGAGTGTCGATTAAAGGCCCAGTATTAGACGAATGATTGCTTATTATTTAGCCTACCTAATTTATACATAATTAGGTTTTATACAATTCATTGCCCTTATGCCATCCTAGATAATAATGTTTATTCTGGTCAAATGGTCACTGGAATAGAACATTACAATGCAATGTGACAGCAGCACTCCAAGTGGGTGAAGCGCTAAGCTTATGGGATTTAAAATGGAATTTAAATTTATTTCGGGCATAAATAAAGCAAATCGAAACGATTTAAGCAGATCGTAAGATCGTAAGAAACGAAAATTATGCCATAGCAAAAACCGAAGGCTCCATGCACAGCAAGATCAACGCCATTGTTTTTTGATTTGAAAAGATCAACACCACTGTTGGTCGCTTTTGGACTGATCAGTTTGGTATGTATTTAACAACAGAGATGTTCGTAGGTTAGGTTCTTGAAGCACTGGATAACTCAAGGATTGAGAAAGACGTGGTTAACAAGGATTGATTCTGACATTGTCAAGGCAAGTTACAAACATTACATGTCAACCATGCTGGTTGCTAAGGAAGCCAGAGAAAGACGGGGCCTTGCACCAGGCCTTGGAAGGCCACCATGACAAGTTCCCCACCCTCAAAGTTACTGCCCAGGGAAACAGAGTTTTCAACAGTTCATGACGCAAGCCTCAATCAAAACACAGCTTACAAAGCAAACACACACACACACAAAAAAAGGAACATGAGAATTTGTTACAGTAGGCTGTTACAACGAGTTTGTCCATACAACAATGAATACTACTAACAATTAGGCTCGCAGTTCAAGGACACAGGACTACGGTATTGTTGTCAGTCTTGGTATACAGTAGCCTTTAAGCAGGTTTACCAGGAATTTTAAAAACAATGGTATGCTTGTAGTTGTTACGAAAAAATATGCTAAATATGAGTTACGTAAATTGATCAGACAAATCACTCAAAATAAACATAACTTATTCATCCAGCCTACATTTACTCTTGATAGACTAAATTCAGCCAATCAAATTCATGTGTTTATAACACAACAAAGTTCTCTCTTTATTGTTGGGAAATTAAAATCCACCAAATCACTTAACTGTACCAACACACTTAAAATGATGTGAAACAAGACGACCTCCACAGTCCGTAAGACCATTAAAAAAAGAAAAGTTGGTTTTCAGGCCCTCCCGCGCCGATTTTTTGACGGGAAATAAAAAGAAACAGCGCGGCAAAACAGCAGTTTCAGATCAAATATGGTGCTTAGTGAAAAATGAAAATATAAAATTACTATTCTTGTCATTAAACAATTTTATGGACACGTGGTACGCAGAATTACGAGGCAGTGTTCTTTATTTTACCCAAAATAAAAAATAACTTCCCAAAATGTACGGCAAAATATGACCGAAAAAATTAAAAATTAAAAATAAAATTCCGCCCTCGCGCACCGATTTCATGAGCAAAATGCCCGAGCAAGTGGCCTTAGGTTGTTTTATAAGTTTTTCTAACAACATAATGAAACTAAGATAAGAAGACAAAACACCAATCGTAGCATCCAGGGGTAACAGTGAAATGTGGCCACCTAATCGAAAAATAAAACAAAATTACCACATCATTGTATTCCATTCCCACCCACATGACATCACACAATATTTTTTTTCAATTTGATTGCAGCATAGTGGTCTTCAGTGCAGCCTCCAGACGCTGCGACGCTGTGGGTTCGTAAAACAAAACAAAAAATGGATACCTGCTTACAAGGCTATTTGGTTTATTCTAATATTCTTTACAACAATGCTGCTCCACGCACGGTCCTCAGTATTGTAGTAGAATTCATTATTAAAATTGTCATTGTTGAATGGCCAAACTCATTGTCGCTTACTGTACATGGATATATGGTAATAAATTAGATATATTATTATTCACAGCACTCGCATACTTGCAATCAGTGAAGTGACTTAGTTCATACACCACATGACAGCTGTCGACTTAGCCCATGACACACTGAATTTGCAAAAGATTACAGATTGTCATTTTAGTTTCCTAACGTAATCTGCACACACACTCCCTACCACAGGTCAGTGATCAAATGCGTCAATTTGGGAATCCAACCATCATTCCGGATCACAGATTTGAAGCGACAGTTTTTCAGTCACCTGGTACCTTTCTTCTGCTCTTGGAAGTACAGAGTGTCATGGTAACAGGCCTGGGGAGGCCACCATGACAGATTGACAGAAATAAAGCATGTCAGTGTAGCGCTACTTTAGAATCCAGCCCAAACTGGCAGTTAATATAACACAAGACTAAAGGAACTTTCAAGGTTTAACAAATAAAACTTACACGTGAACTGTCCTCCACAGCCTTGTGTAAATTCCCCAATTTCAAATGGCAAGCTGCTCTATTAGAGTATACATTAGGAAGTTTGTTGTTCAGCAAAACAGCTTGATTGTATGCATTAATAGCAGCGTGGTAATTCTCAAGCTTGAAAAATGAGCTGTAAAAAAAAAAAAAGTTTAACACTGACTTCATTGCTTAAATTGTCACACTTGATAATATAGCACATATTTATAAGGTGGCTACACCAGGGATGCTGCCGGGGTACCAGTTTTTTTCACATTTTTTTCACATTCCCACTTCTCATTTTTTCACATTTTCCACAACTTGTTTTTCAGTTTTTCACAATTTTTACATACCTACTTTTCATTGGTTTATCACTATTACTTCGTGCATATATCACACCAGCAGGGCTCCCAGTCCTCCTATATTTTCTATGGTTTTTAAATAGGAATCTTATAAAGCTCCTATAAATCGTGAAATGCTCCTATATTACCTATATTTTTCTCTTTCAAACTGAAATATTGCCCCATTTCCGGCGAGTATCCTTGCTACACTAGTAATTGGATGATCCTAAAAGAAATACATTGATCTTTATGTTCAGTGGCACTGCATCATGGGATGAAAAAGAAACATGAATAGGTCGAGTCGCCAAATACGGCCAAGTAAAAAAGCATTTACCGACTGTTCATTTAAAAGTAATTTGTAGCTTATTGTATTGTAGTACAACCAAAAAGACTAAAATACCAGGGCCTGCACCTGGTTGATTTTAGTTTTTATTGCCTAACTGAAAATATCGATTACCTTTTTTATAGCAGTGTTTCCCCCTTTTGAGCTTATTTTCCCTAGAAGTTTGAAGGTTGGCTTCCCTGCTGGGCTCGTAATAGTTCTGCACATGCGCGGGCTTGGGTCAGCCTATATAAGCAGACTGCGCAAGCTGAACCACATCATTTCTCCCGAACCCAGAACCTAGTTCATGGAGGGGAGGCCAGGTGGGATTAAAGGTAATGTATTTTCACTTAGGCAATAAAAACTAAAATCAACCAGGTACAGGCCCTGGTATTTTAGTCTTTTTATAGCCGATAAAAATATACATTACCTTCTATATAGCAGACTTCGTCACCTAGGAGGAGGGCTAGGTTGGAGTATCCCGCCTTACGAGCCAGCGCCCCCAAGGAACAAGTCCCCAGAAGACAACCTTACGGCCAAAGCCATACCCACAATGGAACATGATAAGAAAGAAGAGGTACGGAATCGAATGTATCGTATTCGTGGGAGGCTAAGGGTGCCAACTGTATGGGAATCATTCTTCAGAGTGGATACAGAAGTCATAACAGTTTTCGCAGTAAGGAGCCCTACAACCTGTGGGGGACAAGGTAGAACAAGTAATCATTCGTAGGACCTGTTCACCTTGTTGAGAAGGAGAATCGACAAAACTTCAGGAATGGTACTTGAGTGATGCATGTAGAACTAGCATGGTGAGGCACCGTGATTCGCATGGTGTCACATCGTTTGCACGGTCTGTAGCATAAGGGAACCGGGAGTTGGGTGTCGAAGGGAATCGTTGCATAAGCAAGTGTATGGTGGTAATCGATCCTCCATTATTACTGGGTAGCGAAGGTCAAATATGAGCAAAATTATGCGAAAAGTACATGAAGATGTATTGGCGAAGCCACGTAATCCAACGGTCGATCGGTTGGCGGACGGGCCAAGGGAGCAGGTAGGAACTCAAGGGCATCATCACACTGCCAGACTGAGTAGCTAGGTATGCTTGGAGGGTGTCGAGATGAGGCATCAGACTACGTTAGGAGCCGTGCTTCCGAAGCAAAGAGAGGGGAATCGGTAATCGGGGAGTGCGCAAGTGATGCTGCAACCGAAGGATCCTTGAGTGGTAAGGCCAAAGGAGATGGGGCAGCTTCATGCAATGCAGTTACTGTGGGAAAAGGTTCTCGTGACGAACAGGAGTGAACAGTGGGATAACGAATCTGCGGTTGACAGTGCGTTGTGGAAGCGTTGAGTACGAGACCGAGCGCAGAAACACGCTCTCTACGGTGGAGAGGTTGGGGGTCGGTGACACCTATCGTCGATTGTTGTCTTGAACTCTTGCTGACAAGTGAACTCCATGAGTAAGGGCTTCACGTAAGGCCAAGGTTGGAGGAAGGAGTGTAGCAGATGGCGTTGTTTGTTGTGGTTGGCGCAATTTCAGGCAACCGTGAACAGATGTTGAGTGGATCGGGAATCGGTGGCGCAACCAAGGGAACCACAATGATTGTGGTTCGTGAAGAGACGGGCTTTTGAGGAGCGAGAGGTCGTTTAACCACCTTAATGTGAACTGGTGATATGTAAGGAAAGCAGTTGATTGTCCTAGCAACGGAGGTTGGGGAGGAGGTTGGTCACGCAGACCGCATTCATAATCTGTAGCAAGACCTCGATTCTGACATGAAGTATCGGAGGATGTTATTCTGCTGGGTTTGTATAAAAGGCAATCGGGAATGAGTTCCTCGACAGTTTGAGTACGGTAACTCAAGGAGAGGGATCACAGAGAGATCGGGATCACCACAAAATGGGGAATCGTGATCATGAGAATAGGATCTGGAGAGTAACAGAAATCGTGAATGCCCTCCCCTTGAGGCGGAAGCTCCTGTAAGGGAGCAGGAATCGAGTCAAGACAAATCGGAGGTGTAGGAGAATCAGGTGCTTGTGAAGTGCCGGCATCAGTGGATCGTAGTTGTTTCAGAATGCTAAAGAACCAACCTGACGTGTAATCGGTAACCAGGGGTGTCTTCCGCTTGAAGGTACGAAGTGAACCTGCAAACTAGGGAGTGGACCGCTAACCTGAGGAGGGGTGGATCGGTGGCTCAGAGAGGAGCGAGAAGACAACTCCAAAGGAGAAACCTGTGGTATGTGCGACGAGAGTAGCTTAGCAGCTGTCTTGCGAGCCATAACCTGAAGCTTGAGTCTTGTATAATGTTGTTTGAGCAAGCAAGTTCCTTGCTAAGGGATCGTAGGTCTCTGAAGGAAACTGGTTGGCTGGTAGGAACCGGTGAAGAAGTCACAGTTTCACACGGTTGAGGGGAATCGAGAGTTAGGACGGAGCGGATTCCCAACTGGTAAGAAGGGATCGAGATCATGATCCTCTTTTTTTTTTGTGTGTGTTGAAAAAGACGAAGCTAAATTAGTAGCCGTTATCTGAGTCCCAGCTTGGATTTCAAGTCTGATGTAACGGTCCGTGATAAGGGATCGTAGGTTCTGGGCTGGCCACAGGGAACTGGGAACGAAGTCACCGTGTCACACGATAGAGGGGGGAATCGAGGGTTCAGACAGGAACAGATTCCCAACTGGTAACCAGGATCGAGTGGGCGTGATCCGCTGTGAGATCTAAAACCTAAACGTAGCCCGAGACCGGCTGGCCCAGGGAAACCAGAAAGTGGATCGGGAAGGCAGGTTGACGATTCGTCATAAGGCATACCCTTTACCCGCAGTAAGATGGTAAGCGGGAGGGAATCGGGAACCAGGAACCAGCATACCCTTCACCCACGGTAAGATGGTAATCGGAAAGGTAATCGGGAACCAGAAACCGAGGATCGGGAATCGTAACCAGGAACCGAGGACCAGGTAATCGGGAATCGACCTGGAGCGACGTAAGCAGCGTGCGTCGTAGAGAAGAAAGGGTCGTAATGTAGAAATCAAGATTTGTGATTGTGGATCTATTTCGTAGTGGGTGTGAGATGATATAGTTGCATGGTTTGAAGGAATAAGTATAGCATTGCGGTCGTAATCGCAAGGTGGGAACCGAAGAGTGGGGGGAACCGCTCCTAATCGAGAGACTCATGATCCGCTGGGAGTTTGAAGATTTGAACAGAGTCAGAAGCCAGTTGTGTCAGGTGGACGCAGAGGGCAGATCATGGGAGGTGGAATGGAGACCCATCTTTAGGAGAGACCGTTGTATTAGGAATGAAAAGGCAATCGGTAAGATAATCGGGAACCGTAGAGGTAACCGGGAACCGAGTTCTTCACTTGTGGAACGATGTGACGTGCGTGTTGTGACAACAAAGCTGTTGAGATGCATGGAGGAACGTTGAAGCAGCAATGGAAAACGTGTTGAAGGGTCCAGACTAGGATGGTAACCGGGAATCGAACGGTTAGAAGTAGGGTCATCGGACAGGGGAATCGAGCTGGAGGCTGTGCAAAACGTGGGCAGAGGGTTGCAGGTCGAAGAAGAGACGCCTGTTGCGTCCAAAGCGAAGGTGCATCATGAGATAACGACTAGCAGGAACCGATGTATCGATTAAGGCTGTGCCGATGCTGATACTGGTACCGGGACCGGCTGCCGATACCACTGGTACCTGTATCGGACCGGCACCGGGTTAAGAAGTACCGGAAAAAGCATCGGCGTTTTCTTACATTAATATTACGACATCGTGTTCACAACGCTAATAAAAACTAAGCAACTTTTAAATAAATAATCTGCGACGTCTTACTTTGGATTCGCGATCAAAATTAACTTTGCGTACTGCTAAAAATACCTCCCTTAACGATTAGGCCTAACGGACGCTCTCTCTGATAACACACAGGCAGCTATTTTCTCAAGGTCAAACCAACACGGCAGGACCGCACTTCCAGCTCTCGCGAAAGTCAGGGCTGGAATTGTCTTAGAAAAATTGCATAGCAGAAATGTGATGCAAAATACAAATTTGCGTAGCAGTCACGAAAAAAAGATTAGCAACTTTTAAAGAATAATTTATTTAGTACAAAAAATACAAAAGGTTTTACGTTATTTGAAACAACAGCCATTTTTCTTTCACTTTTAATCTGCTACATGCACGGATGCTTGGTCAAGACTATGGCATTCGATTTTATTTGGGAAACAAACAGCCAATTTCCAAATAGAAGGTGGCTGGAGCCAAACACAAAAACAGAAAATTTCAAAAATGGTTACAGTAACCCAACATTGTAAACAAATGTAAATAGGAAAGAAAAAAACTAATAAAAATAGACCTATAAACATTAACAATAGAATAAAATCTGATGCACGTTTTAAGACTATTCTGACCCGTGTCTGAAACGAAAGTGCCACCAACTAACTAAATACCGAAGGTGATGGTAGGACCAATGATTTTCCAGAATGCATGTGCGACGCTTGGCCTGCCTATAAAGTAGGAGGAATTAGCATCTCCTTGTCAGCCAACACGATCATGACTACGCTGTTGTCTCGTTTAATACAGTTGCGTCGCTAAACTGCGATCAGGGCTCGAAATGAGCGGTATCGCATCGCAATTTGCACCACAAATTTAAACTTCAGCGATGCAAAATTAAATAACGTACCGCAGTTTAGCGACGCAACTGTATTAAACGAGACAACATAACAGCATAGTCATGATAGTGTTGGCTGACACGGAGCTCCGTCTTACTATTATAGGCAGGCAAAGCATCGCACATGCATTCTGGGAAATCATTGATCCTACCATCACCTTCGGTATTTAGTTGGTGGCGCTTTCGTTTCAGACACGGATCAAAATAGTCTTAACATGGATCGGATGCCATAGTTTTGACCAAGCATCCGTGCGTGTAGCAAAATAAAAGTGTTTCAAATAAAGTAAACTTTTTGTATTGTTTTTTACTAAATAAATTATTCTTCAAAAGTTGCTAATCATTTTTTCATGACTGCTACGCAAATTTGTCTTTTATATCGCATTTCTGCTATGCAATTTTTCTATGACAATTCGAGCCCTGGCGATACATTATTTAATTTTGCATCGCTAAAGTTTAAATTTGTGGTGCAAATTGCGATGCGATACCGCTCATTTCGAGCCCTGGAAAGTGGTTCGGTAAAATACTTTCATTCTCATTCAACATGTTGCAAGATCGCTTTTATTATTCCATTAATTAAAAAATAATTTTAGTTAAGTTACTGGTTTAATTAAAACTAAAAATTATTCAAATTTCGTATCAAAGTGAAATTCTGCTGACAAGAACCGGAAATGAAATGACGCATCAGCGTTGCGTTTGGCCTAACTTAACATTGAGGTGTTTCACTCTCGGTTCGCAGTTTCCCGTGTTAGTTCAGACGTCGGCCGTTGTTTAGCTGCAGATTTCTGTAACGTCTTTGGCAAAAAAAAAAAACCATAATGCCACCAAAGACGTAAGGTATTTCGGAATATTTTGTGGTGTGCGACGAAAATGCAAACTGCAACTCCGAAATAGCGCGTGGAGGAAGAGATGAAAAAAAAGGCAATGTTGAAAAATAAAACGAAGTAACTACAGTATGCAAAACGGTCTTTTTCTTTAGACACATCTATCACAAAATGTGTATAAATTATGAAAAGGGGGAAAAAAAGGCCTCATCGCTCGTCGATTTTTCAACTTTGTATCCCCGAGAACCATTTTTTTTTAACTTTGCATGGCCTAACGAGCCTGTAATATTTTATATCTGTGTAGCCCACAACTTATTTAGGAAATGTACACAGAATGTTTTACAGCTTCCCAGTAAACATGCACAAAATGTGTAGATTACATTCAGTGTGTTATTAGCCTACAAGATTTTTAGTAGCCTAGGTCTACAATATTTTAAGTATAGTCTATAAGTATTGAATACAATATTTAGAAATTGGTTAGTCTAAATTAAGTCAGTAAAGTATAGGCCTATTAATTTACAGTTAACACAAAAAAAAAATTAAATGATTTCGTCAAGCTATAAGGTGTTCAGCCAATAACTCCTTCGTAAAAGTGTTAAGTAAGGTTTGGTACACCATTAAATTTTTGACATATGGACACATTCTGTATTATATATTAAGTTATCTTTCGATATCGGCATTGGCACCGGCATGGTATCGGCATCGGCACAGTATCGGCACATGATCAATAGTACCAGTACCGGCATCGGAATCGGGTGAACGACCACCGGTTTCGAACCGGTATCGAGAAAAGTGGCACCGGCACTGCCTTATTATCGTTGACAAGGAGAGGACGCCAGGCGGATTGTGATTCGAAACAGGGCCTCTACTGGGTGCATGGGCCCAGTCCAAGCTGTGAGGACCGTGACAGGAAAAAGGAATCGGACCGAGCATAGGTCCTACAAAGGTGGTGCATGGAAGTAGTAGAATGATAGTGGATTGTAGTGTGGAAGGGGCCTGAATCGTGCAGGGTCCTTGTTTCATGGAGGTTGTGTAGACACATGCGCAGGGGGTAGCGACCGTAGATTGACCATGATGCATGCATCGTGTAAGAGGTAGGGATGTAGGTTCGCGTTGGGAAGCGATGTACCTATAGAATTCGTCATTTTCAGCTGGCAATAGCGACATGGGACAGGGCTCGACTTAACCCAAAAAAATTGATTAGCAAAACTGCGACGCAAAATGAAATTCGTATAGCAGATTCAAAATTTTGATTAGCAGTTATTTTTTTTATTTACTTATTAAAAAAGATTGGCCTAACATTTTTTACTGTAGTATAGCGGTATCGCATATAGCCTAATATTGTTGAATATCCATTACAGTGCACCGAGTACAACCACTGTTAATATAAGTGTATGTAAATAGGAACACCAGTAATAAAAAAATAGGCAGAACACATTTTTTACTCCACAACGGTATCGCACCTAGCCTAATGTTGTTGAATTTCATTACAATTGTACACGAGACTAGTGGCGCTGCGACGCTTGCTTTCCAAAGGCGAGTTTCTCCTTCCCTCCCCCGGCCGTTCCTGCTAGACGGAGAGATGTGGAGGACTATGTCCACTACAGTTGCAGAGAGGGAGGGTGACTTCACTAGTAGAAAGCTATCTGCCGCTCGTTGTGGCTGCTCTTTTTCGCGTTTGCACGAAATGCAAACAATAAAACCAAATCATTCGCTGTTTCCAATTGTCGGTAAATCAGCGCTCAAGCAAGTATAACGTTTAGCTTGACGTTTTGTGTTGCAGCCTTGCGACGCAAAATAAAAACTGCTTCGCAAACCAACAATAATGCATCGCAAAGTGCGATGCGATACCGCTTATGTCGAGCCCTGACATGGGAAGAATCTTGGTAGAAGAGGCAAAGGGGCCCAGGCTGAAAGCTGGGGCCCGGTTCCAGCTCACTGGCAGTGGTGGGATCGAATCCCCAGCAAGAGGAACCGAACCAGGTCTAGATAAAACGCTCCATGTGCAAGTGGTAATTAACATTAGTTGCAGAGGTAGATATCGGTCCCCCCCCCCCCCAGGTCTCGAACCCGAGAGACGTGATGAGGAAGGGGACCGGAATCGATGTCGTCGCAAGTGGAGTGCAACGAGCAAGCTGCCAAGATGCAGCCCTTGTCGTGCCGATTAAATCACGGTTACGCTGGGCACACCCTCAACCATTAATATGTGGCAAGGGGCACAGGAGCCGGGTGTAAGGGCTTTTTGGCCAAAATCCTTTTGGAGAGGATACCGGGACTCCAGCTGTCAAAAAAACCTCCGGAAAACTTCGTTTTAACGAACTCTACTTTTTTTCTGACGCCCCCCGCCCCTGCCTTGTCCGACCTCCAACTGCAAACCACTGAATCTCTAGGAGTTACCAACAGAAATGGCCCATCATAGAATTTCTTAATAGCCACGAATTTGAACTTTCATTCTGCGAAAACAGAACTCAAAATTTCCAACTGGTTCTTCAGCTACAAGCATAAGAAAAATACACCAAACTGTGCCGCGACGCACACACTTCCAGTCATTGTAACTCCAACCAATTTGTACAAATGTAATCATTTCTTTTCAATTTTTATAGGCATAAAGCCGACACAGTTTAGATTAGTTGTGGAATAGGAGGGGCTTCCTTTGCAAATGTACTTAACCTCATAAATAGGATGTGAACTTGTTGAATGTGATATTTTTTATCTGGTTTGTAGCACGCACAAATATATGAAAAATTTCCCACTTCCATGATAACCAAGTTCTGCCACTGCAAAGTTATACCCCAACTTTAAATGCGTTCTAGCACTTTTTTATTAAGTTAATTATTTACTCTTTTGATATTTTTACTTGCCCCCTGAACCCAACCACGTGCTCAAACATCAAAAAAATATTTAACGGCAATTTTACCGGACGCCACTTTTTTGTTATTTGTTTGTAAATATTACTACGAAAAATTGCCGAGGGTGACCACCCAACGATTCCCAAAGTAATACTAGCTTGCCCAGCCTTCAATTAACGCAATCCAGTAAAAAGATCTGTTTTCCATAGCCCAAAAAACAAGTATTCTGTACAAAACACTTCGTCCCCCCCCCCCCCCCCCGTATGTGATGCATAACATCACAGTTTTGGATTTCATTGCTTGTTTAATTTAGCCACAGTGATCTATTCACTGTAAAAGCCTTCCTACAAGCATTAAAATCCATATTATTTTTATTTACACTTGTAAATAGGCCTTTTCCGAAGTTCCTTTGTGTCAAACACAAACTGTGCGTTATTCCCCAAGCCACAGTCCCAAAGTCGGCAAATCCTTTGCTGCTTACAGTGTCAGCTTGCCCCACCAACCAGCAGTCAATATTTCCGAAAGTTTCTGCCCTCCTCCAATCACAGAGAGCAGCTCCAAAGGCCGCTTTGTTCCCTTGCCTGACTGCTAGCTGACACTGTCCCTCCCTCTCCCATTGTTCTCCACCTCTAGAGTCCCCCATGTAGTAGCTCTCCTACAGGGAGGCGCTTTCCCTCTTCCTTTCGGTTTGGCTGCTGGCATAAAACCCCCCAACCCCATGCATCCACAGCACAGCTCACAGATCTCAAGCTAGGAGGTGGTCACGCCGATCGGGATAGGAACGATGCTGTCCGAATGTTGCCATGCCGGGCACTATGGTCGTGGTTCGTATCATGTAGTTTAAAATTGAAAGTTTTTTTTTAGGACCCGAAATCTAAATTCTTAGTTTAATTTTAAAGCAACTCCTAGTTTGATAAATTAATAATTAACTTCGTACATCGGCAGTTTCTGAAGTTAGTCATAAACGTCAGGGTGGTCCCCTTCCTAAAAACCAAGTCTATCTTACTTATTTTAATCAACTTAATTTAAGTGAAAGTTCTGCTTAAATTGCTAGTGCTCCCGTTGAGCCGATCTAGTTCAGATTTAACTGGAAGTTTAGTTGAGTTTGTGGGAGTTTGAACGCAAACAACATATTGTAGGCCTAATTGTAACTTGCGGCTGCATTTTATATTTAGGAGGTTGAAACACACCTGAGTGAACTTTCTTGATGTGAAAGGTAACTGATTTTATTAACTCCAAGTTCGTTGTTGAATTTAATCATGTAAATTCGTTGCTTTATTTGACGCTTTCAAATGTAAAAACTCGTGTGAAAATGTAAAGTGTTTTTTTTTTATATTTTGTTAACTGTCTATAAATAAAACCAAGAGTTTTAAACGTCAGTTGTTTTTACCCCGTTATTAATTGTAGAGTTAAAATATTACGTAAACCCCCTTTTATTCTTAACTCAGGATTTGCTGCAATTAATGTCACTCCACCTGGTGGCAGCGCGTACCATGTAAAATAGTACTTGTTAGCCTATTTAATTTGATAGGGTATTTCGCTCCGTTCCCTACATCGGGCCCGTAGCCATGACTGTGCTTTGATATACCAACAAAACACCGAAAGTATTAATTTTAACAAGACCGAAGTCTACCTGATGTCGGGGATGTTACAAGCACCTCAGCCGTCGTAGCATCCGCCGTTACACGGGATCGTTTGGCAAAGATTGACGTTCCCTCCCTCTGGTTGGGTTGAGGAAAAGGGGACCGAATCCCTCTTCCCGGGATCACTGAACGATCCCCCACCAGAAGTGAGGATCGGTGAATCCATATGCTACTAGCTCTTGTGCTAATACTGTTTGAGGAGAATCGGCGGTTGAAAGACCCGAGGCCGAAGCTGGAACCTCTTGAAGGCAAGGCGGATCACAGGCCCGTGAAGGATCGTTGATTACGACAGGTATTCCCAAGGAATCGGGATCCGTAACGACAACTGGTGAGTCCACGTGGACCGAAGGGAATCGAAGTCTTGGATCGGTGAGTGCCGGTGCACACGTGCGGTACCGCATTTGCGGTGGAGGCTGCGGTACCGCATTTGTGGCTTGGTTTACATGATATCTATTGGATACTGCACATGTACCAGCGTCGACGTTACGTTACCACCCACCGCTCGTGCGGTTGTTTTGCACCGCAATTCCCCCCATCAACGCAGCGGTATCGCAGCGTTAAAAAGACGCAATTGCGTCTCTTAATACCTTGGTGACTTGAGCGGGGCACACGTCCGCCGTTTACCGCAAAAGCATTACCGAAAATGGCGTCCAATTTCGAAAAAATAGATATGGAATTGTTTATTGGGGGAGTAAAGAACTATCCTGATATATGAAATGTTGTTGTTGTAGAAATGACTGAACACTCATTGGGAGGCAATTAAAGAACTTATCCAAATTTTTTAGTTCATCTGCAAAGGATGTATAACATTTTCCCCTGGTACGTCTTAAATTAGTACATCAATGTACCAAAATTCGTCGCATTGGTTTTAAAATATATTTTTTGTTCACGAGGTAGGCGAAAAAAGCAATATCGTCTCATTGGTTTCAAAACTATAATTTTTTGTACACAAGGTTAGGGAACTGAACGCGGACATACGTTACCGAAGCGACACCGCAGCGTAAACGCGCGTTAATAAGACGCACGTGTGCATTGATTGGCTGCGTCACCGTGCGTCTAAAAAACGCATGTGTGCACCGGCGCTGAGGGTCGCACAAGCGTTGCCGGTCACAGAAGAGGGAACCTGGGAACTGGTAATTGGTGCATCCATTGTCATAGAAGGTAACCGGGCAATCGACGGCACGCATGTTCTTGTATCTTCGGGAATCGAGCTCAAGGGTGTCACGCTAGCATGAGCGCCCTATGGAGAAATGATGTGGTTCGGCTTGCGCAGTCTGCTTATATAGACTAACCCAAACCCGCGCATGCGTAGAACCTATTACGAGCCCAGCAGGGAAGCCAACCTTCAAACTCCTAGGGAAAATAAGCTCAAAAGGGGGAAACTGCTATAAAAAAGGTATAGCCGCATGGGCTTTTTTATCGGCTATAAAAATATTGTTTTCAAATAATACAATGGCAGACTCTCCCACTGCATCCATGCTGTAGACCTCCTATAAATTTTGTTCGTATTTAAAAAAAAAAAAAAATCTATATTACCTATATTTTATCCATTGAAGTTGGCTGGGAGCCCTGCCCTAGTTTCCCAATTCTTTAATAAAAACATGTTCTTTTCCAGTTTGGAATTTCTCTGTGAAATTAAAGTGAGCGAAAGCGAATTTAATGTCACTCCGCCCATAAACCAACCAATTTTTTGAGTGTTTGTTCTAACCACAGACATGCCTAAGTAATTCCGGGCCCAAAATTAGAGCGGATAATTTGATTGTTTTTAGTTCATTTGTGTGTTTTGCTTTTTTTTCACACCAACACTCGTATTTTTCAAATTTTTTCACAATTTTCACATTTTGTTACCACTGGCAAATTTTCACATTTTTTCTCACCGGCACTCCGGCAGCATGAAGCTAGCCCACAAAGCTATGTAAAACTTTTCAAAACCTTTCAACTGTCGGTCCACATCAATTTGAACCAAATACCCAATATTAGGATTAGGGCTGGGATCAGTTACACGGTTAACCGGAAACCGTTCCACGTTCGGTTACACGGATTATAAAACCCATATCCGAAAAACGTTTGATGCGGGCACCATTCAAAACCCGCGGCGAACGAGCCAAAAAATACCCAAGTAGCATCATTTAGGCCTACTAATCCAAACACTCAAAATCGGTGAAAGTAGAAAACCGGGGTGGATAGGGAGCAGCTTATTAACAAATAATCCGCATGGGCTTGTTGTCCCATCGAAGCTGCAAACTGCTGATCGTCAGCGCGTACACGAGGCAGTTAAATACAAGCTGGCCAGCATCTGCCCTCACCGCGTAGTGGAGAAGTGGACTCGTCTATACGTAGCGCGAGCGGCGGGGAAGCGGCATCATAACACGTAAACGAAATGCGTTGCTACCCGAAAACGCAAACATGCAAATTTTTCTGGCTCATTATTTGAAATGAATGGCACATTAATAACGAAAACGTTGTGTTACATTTTGTTTTGTTTTTGGCTTACGTTGTCGTAAATATTATAGGCTTAAGCCATCTTGTCGAAATTTTAAAGCTACATAAAGTCTTGATAAAGTAAATACTTAAATTTATCAACTTCAACTTTCTTCTAGTTTAAATCCCAAAATGCAACATGTAGTCAATAATTGTGCTTGTTTTACCAAGGCCTAAATCATATTTTTTCCAGCTTTTTTTTTAAGAATATATTACGCAGGTGTGAAATTTTTTGGCTGTTTTTTTTTTCTCTTGAAAACGTAAAAACGGTTTTTGTGTAACCGACCGGAAAAAAACCGGTTAAACGGATATCTAAAAAACCGGAAAGTACCAGCCCTAATTAGGATGTGTTGGCCCTTTGATGTTAATAACGGGCATTTGGTGATATTCATGGTGTTTGATGGCCATGGATTCCAGGTAGTGTAGTGTAGATCACATGCCGAATTTGATCGAATCAATGTCACTAATCATTCCCATTCAATCTTGTGCTGCTTTTCCGCACAATATGGGAGGCTACGCTGTCTGACTAGTTCCGACAAGGTACAAAAATGTGACCAGAGCCTAAAACAAAGCATTGTGAAGCCTGAAGAAAACAGTAGACAAAATGTCGAAAATTAGCAAGACTTAAAGTGTCTTTGTTGTGAAAGTGTGTTGTCACGGAGGAAGTTGACTTGGTTGGTTACACCTAAAACCAAAGGGTTTTCTTTTTTTGTGTGTGAAGATCGCACTTTTTAAAGTACGCGTAAATTAATACTAAAATTACATTTTGGGGATGCATGAAAGAATCTCAATTTACATGTACTTTATAAGATGATAGTCCGAGCCATAATTTTTTGTAGCAGTTTAGTTTTTGATTTATAGCTACACTACTAAGGAGTTACTGTAATGGCTTTAGCAATGATTATGATTGTAGATAGTTGAAACTTGAACATGTTTTTAAAAATTCTTTTAAAATCTGTTCACTAGAAGTGGAGAAAAGTGTATCGAAAGCGGAATTTCACTGGAAAATACGGAGTGAGAAAGAACATTTTGCCGGCCCTCGGCCCGGCTGGCTAAAAACGAAAATTTTAATACACATTAAAATTAGTTTTTACTATTGAATAAATACTTACCTTCAGTTATCATGCTTAAATCACTTTATTTAAGCTACCACTGTCCAAATTTCTTAAAATCGCATTTTAAGTCTCAATCAAAAATTCGAGTGTATGCAGCTCCCGCTATGTGCGCTGCTCTGCCTACAAGCCAAGTCCAGGCCGCCATTGTTATCCCATATCACTTTTGGACACACATGTGGTTAGACGTGTGTGTGAGTTTCTCAGTCCATTTTCATTACAAAATGGTGCATTGTACTTGGTGCAAATGGTGCATTGTAC
>JAHWFP010104141.1:10533-22825 GCA_023313725.1 Lithobius niger | reverse complement strand
AAACATGCATGTCAAAATCAATAAACACGTGCATGTATACATATAAACAAATACTTTCCATTCGCCACTGGGGGACGCTTATCTGCCGCGCCATCCTCCAAGTAAAACGAATGGAACCCTTAAACGTGAAGTAATGATTAAAGACAGGAAAGCCAAAGGATCACAAGAAATAACTTAATACAGATGCAAACTTATTTACGTTGCCTTTTGGAATTTTGTTTATATATATATAAGCAGGTGTTAAATTCTGCTTATGGACGTTTCCTTTTGGCCGTGTCAGTATGGCTGAGATTGGCCTTTGGTTTTAAAGGTCGTGGGCTCGCTTTCCCGCTTAGGCAGTCTGACATATAAGTCCAAAAGGCAACGTAAACAGCGATCAACACCACCAAGATGCCACAAGCACATGATGGACCGTCAGTGGCCAGTGACAATAATGGCATTCAGGACGGAATTCCCCCCTCAAAAGGAAACAATGTGTTAGGTTGACATGATCAGTACGTAAACGGGCCAAGACCACCTCTGCTTGGCGACTGCAGCAACAACATGAGTGCCAAACCTGGACAGTGCGTTTTATAGTTTGCAAGTTATTTCCATCTTGTCTGGCCCACAAGGCTTGCCAAAAGCATCCCATCTCGGACGAAGAGTTGGAAAGAGAAGGAAAGAATACAATGGGATATGGAAGGAGGGAAGATAAGGGAACGAAAGAACACAAAATGATACAATAAGCTACAGGAGGGGACAGAGGGTTACATAAGGGTGAATAAGAGAATGAAAGGGTACAAAAGGGTAAAAAAGATACAAAGAAATACAAAAGTGTACATAAAAGTATAAAAGGTACAGACGGAACAAAGATAGTACGAAAGGGTACATAAGGGCTCAAAAAGTTACCGGAAGGTACAAAGGGTACAAAAGGATTCATCAAAGTACACAATGGTACATTAAGGTACGAAAGGTCATGAAAGAGGACATAAGGGTACAAAAGATACCGAAGGTACAAAGGGTACAAAAAGGTTCATCAAAGTACATAATGGTACATTAAGGTACAAAAGGTCATGAAAAGGTACATAAGGGCACATATGGATACGAAAGGGTACACAAAGGTACAAAACGGTACAGAAGAGTACAAAAAGTACAAAAGGTTGGATGAAGGTATGGAGGTGGGAGGATTGGGGCTTAATGGCGTGTCGACAGGGTAAAAAATGGTTGAAAAGGCACATAACGATAGCCTACAAAACAGAACGTAGGTACAAAACGGTACATTAGAGTACAAAAAGGTAAATAATTATAAATAAAGATAAAACCAACGTTGTTCAACTGCAACGTTATTCTAGTTTACAAAAAAAAATTGCCAAGCGATACATTTGTCGTCAAAAAAAAAGACAAAAATAGCAAAATAAGTATCATTTTAAAGAAGTGGTTGTAATTTACACATTCCAGTTAGGTGTTTAGAATTGAAGAAAAAATTAAGAACTCAAGCTTTGCGTTAAATTATTGGTTGCCAGTGGTATTCTTTTATTGGCATCTACTACACGAACCAAGTCATTAAGTGTACACACCGATGTTTGGTCGAAGGATGCGGACTGCTTCTTTAAATCGACACATTAAACTGATGTGAAAGAACAGGGTTCAGACAATTTTTTAATTCTCAATTTTCCTGACATTTCCAGGTTTTCCAAGCGCATCCAAAGGCAATTTCCAGGTGTTTATAGGATATTTAGTTAGGAAAACAAACAGGCAATAGCTAATGTTTTTATTAATATTTGTACAAAAATAATCCAACATCCCAGAAAATAGCTGTTTAGAGACACGACTAAACGCATTTTCATCACAGATACTGGTAATAGCCTAAGATTTGGTTTATTGAAGTTATATCTAAAATACTTAACACATTAAAGCACAAATTAAAATATTTGCTCGAGCCTAGGATTTTGTTTCTGAGCTGCTAATTCACTGGAACTTACAGATTAGACACAAGGCGTTTTTTCAAATTTCCCTGTATTTTCCTTGATTTTCAACAAATTTCTTGTTTTCCCTGAAATTCCCCTGAGATTTTGGCTCGATTATCATTTTCCCTGATATTTCCAGGTTCTCCAGGTTTCCCAGGTTTTGTCTGAACCCTGAAAAAAGCGTAGGAAATTGTGGAGATCAACGGGGTTTACTGAGGAAGACAGCAGGAAGTCAGTAGCTAACTGTGCTAACATAAAATACTTTATGCAGCTGATCGTGCTGAAATTTGGGGTTCAGTTTACCTTTATCATTGAACTGATATTTGCCAACATCTTCATATAGTTTACGTTTCTTTTAACATCTGCAAAAAAAAATGATCTTACCTTTTGTTAAAATTCTTTTCTTTTTCAAATGCACGTATAGTTGCTAGACCTTGAACTGTGGCAGTCACGTGACTGTATATGGGTGATCTCGACATATTCTCCAAACGTTTTAAATCGCGCACAGCGACATGAAAAATTGCAAACACGAACACAATGCCACATGAGAACACCGCCAATGATATTAGGAACCATGGAAATACCAGAGTTACAAAAAGGAATGAGAAGAAAATCATCCATAAATTCTGGAAAAATAATTCCATAAAAAGTGGCAATCTGACATCGACTGAAAAGAAGAAAAAAACTATGCTTAACCCTGAAGTAATTAAAGAAAAAAATCACTTGTAGAATGACATTATGTAGGCCGCGCATTTTTCTTGTAGCACCAGTATAAGGGCGCGTTTAGCAACGAAACCTTCTCGCTCCCCGAACGCTAATTTCTAGGCAACCGTTCTTTATTTAAGATTAATTTCCCGTTTCTGTAAAACGAATGCGGTAATAGGCAACAAATTTAATGTAAAGAACACAGATAAAGAACAAAGTGCAACAGTCATTTTAAACATTGCTACAACATTGTTGCCGTTTCACGGTATTCCAAAATGTGCTATTCTCGCTAAAAAAAACAGATTCTAGCAGTGACCAAACGACGGCATACTAAATAACTACTCGCAGCGAACATTCAAAATCCAACATGGCGTCCATTTCGGGGTTGTCGAATCGAAGACAAATCATCGAATACCGACATTCAGAAATATGTCCGTCGTCTTGTACTGCAGTAAAAATTGTTTTCTTGTTGTCATAAATCAACGTTGTGTCGTACGTTGTGTCGCGAGGCACGAGGAGGAGATTTGCGTCAGCGTTGTTGCCATGGTTACTACGTATAGACAACTTGAAAGCCACATTCTTTGGTAAAGGCGAGAATCAGCCAGCATATTTAGTATTAACCAAGTAAAAGCTAGTAAGCGAGAAAATTGTCGTTGCATAAACCAGCCCTAAGGGCGTATTTACGCAACGACTCGCCTTTGCATTCTCGCAGCTAGAATTTAATGGAAAAGGTGTCGTTGCCATGGTAACAACACTACCTGGGTTAACTAATTCCGACATCGTTTGAACAAATGTTTGCAGTCTTATAATTCGAGTGACACTAAGATAAAGAATTCCTCCTAACGAAACAATTTTCACAATCGCTTCTAAACTTAATTATAGACTCGTTTCGTTGCCAGCTGGCAGAGCTAAAACAGCCGCCATGTTGGAATTTCAGATGATTTCTAGCTTCTAGCCGCGAGATTGCAAAGGCGAGTCGTTGCGTAAACGTGCCCTTATAATCAATTCGGGTAAAAGGAAGCAACAACACTATTATAGAGTTTGAAGGTAGCCTACTGTGAAGAAAATTGTGAAGGTACACAAATAAAAACTTATGAGCGTTCACCCGAACGCAACGAACTATAATTTGAAATCCAATTCCAGGAAACAAGGACTGTTTTCACTAAATGGTTATGTCAGAAAGTGAACGTAGTTTATGTTTAAGATGTTTAACGTGTGTGCGTGTGTGTGTTTATGTTTATGTACGTGTATATTTATCTGTTCTTATTAATTTATTTTTTATTTTTTAAAGTCTGTTTCGTGTGAGTGGCTCCATGTGTATTTTGTGTGCATTTCTAATTTATGAAATTCGTTCGTGTAAGTACGTACGCGTTCATTTTGAGCATGTATTTTTAATCTTTCAATTTTCTAGGTGTTTTGATGTTGATGGCGTCTGTTTTGTAGGTGTTTGTGAGTTTAGGTTTACGTTCTGTTTGATGTGCATATTGTATTATGTGCGTGTGTGAAATACCAAACCGTTGAGTGTTTGTTTGATTAGCGATGTGCATGTATGCGTGTGCATGGAGGCCGGCATGTCACAATCTTTGTTCCCTGGAATTGGTGTTCAAATTATAATTCGTTGCGTTCGAGTGATCTCGAATCCGTTTTTATTTGTGTACCTTCACAGTTGTGAATGTTGGGATACAAGCGCTGTTTTTTTTTTCCTAAACGGAGAAGCCGTTATTTGTTCAGTTCATTTATTATTATTATTATTATACATCACAGCACAACTCTGAACTTCCATTGCAGCTTTTTTTTTTGCCCAATGACGTGCTTGCACTATACGTTTACAGTACTACAACTTTATATATCTCAGTTGGACTTGTTACTGCCACTATAGCATTCCAGTGGTTGCAACAGGTGGCGCCCGTGCTAAACTCTGTTTGCCTATTTTCCGATCTCATCACAGCTTCTTTATCATTATACAGCAGTGACACGACCTAGTATTATTATTGTATATAACTCTATGCTAGAGCCCTAACGGGTTAGCTGCAAGGGGCACTGCAGAGAGAAACAGAAGGGCGTCATACTGAAGCCGATGCTGTTAAGAGTGGATTTCTTAGATCTAAAACGCGCGATTTTTGTTGCTGGAGAAAACAACGTTATTTTAAGCCTAAGAAATCCGCTCTTCCGTTGTTTTTCACTCCATTTTTATGTAGTGCACCTTGTAGTTATGCCCTGCAAAACCCATACTTGGAGCCAATATGGCGGTAAATGTCTGCTCTATTGCAGGAAGTAGTCGAGGTAATAAGGAGCCAATTGTTGATTTCTATGTTGGAAAAAAAAATCCAACTGAGGTCACGATGCCCGCATTTAGGAAATAAATAAGTCATTTAGTCATGTCAACCTCCCAATTGTAGGCCTATAATTAAAGGCTTAGCGTCATAAGCGACCACATTTTGTGTAGAGCAGACGATTTTTATAAGTTAAAGGGACTCGACTACCCAACCTTTGGCTTGTAAAAATGGCCTGCCCTACGCAAAATGTGGTCGCATTTATTTCCAATTGAAAAGGAAGAACACATTGGCAGGTGCGCAAATCTTACGCTTCCAAAATATAATTGGTTTCTTCAGAAATTAGTTAACATACTCTCATCCATATCCCTCGAAAATAAATTCAGAATTCGACCTATTGGCGTTGTGTCAAAGAAACTCATCGGAGAACAAAGAATCTTGGAAAAAAGACGATCATGAAAACCACTTGAAGCTTTCAAAGTCACCTAGAAGAAATAAGGAAACATTTTACAATGCATAGTAAATTCGTAATCTTTCCAAAATAAACTAAAATAAATAAAACAAAATTCGAGCGGGTTCGTGAAAGATATTAAAGGTGATTATGGTCAGTTAAAAGCGGGTATCAAAGCTAGCAGTTATACAAAATAGCTGAAGCGAAACAACTTACAAACTATACCTTAACGAATAAAGTAATCCCTGGCCAACAGTCTCTCTGACTTGTGGCCCAACTTCCCGCACTACCACCGGATGGGCCCTAAAAACTACCTAGCATCGTAAGGGTTAGTTGCACAAATTAGCCCACACCTCTAAGCCTAACGGAAACCAATCTGTACTGGGGAAGTTCACGACGCAGTTTTGGTAAAGGTTAACGGGAGTTCATATGCATAACTTAAGGATAAAAGGTGAACCAGAAATCAACAGAGTACCCTAAATTTATCTTCGTTAAACACATAGCACGTTCATACAAAACTTCGGGGTGACCCGACAACAATATAAAATTGATGGAAACTTAACAATGTCATCGTCACCTAGCACGTGAGTGCCCTACCTTAAATTGATTCTAACGACCCAGGTAGCAACTCAAATAATACACAATATAAAAACAGATCTGTCACATTGAATCTTCAACTTACAACAGATTATACAGTTAAGTAGCGAAACTCAAATACAAAAGTAATGCCACACTATACCAAAAAGGGTCAAGATTCACAACACAGTTAACAGTTAAATAATCTTGAAGACCATAAGTTGTAAATTTCTCACGTACATCGTTCAGAATGCTTACTACTTCTCTCGGTTAGTAGACACCTCAGGCAGGTAACAATAGAGTTCACATAACACCATTTGTGTATAGTGCAGAAATCCGGTCGTTAATTAATTCTTTAAAAGTGATTATGGTCAGTTAAAGGCGGGGATCAAAACTAGGGGTTATACAAAATATCTGTTATAGTTAACAGGTCTAAATGATCTTGGAGACCACAAATAGTAAATTGCACACGTTCATCGTTCAGAATACTTACTACTTCTCTAGCTTAGTAGACACCTCAGGCAGCTAACAATAGAGTTCACATAACACCATTTGTGTATAGCGCTGAAATCCGGTCGTTAATTAATTCAGCAGCAAAGCATCGTGAAACTATTATATGTAAACACTCATGATGTAAACTAATTTAATTTTGCGTACGGAAACTAAAATAATATAGTATTATGACGGTGCCAATTAATAGCTAACCCAACCACAGCTACCCTAACCCTATCGAAAAGGGGGAAAATGGCCAACACATATGACACGAGCTTCTTCAAACGTAGTTTGAGGGAATTAAATCTGGTGGCACTCACAGTGGCAGATGGAAGAGATTTCCAAAAGATATGACGCTTTCTAAGAAATAAGTGATGTCTGGGAGTAACAGCAAGGAGGCTGAAAGAATGGTGAAGGAGAAATGCTCGCATCCCTCGCTCCCAACAGGAAGTACGCAAGTACGGATAGAGGTACCAAAAATCCCGCAAAGGAGAATTAGCGATAGAAGAACACAGTTACTGGACAAAACAGGTGAAATTCTACCAGAACGCCCAAGAAGTATCGTACTTTAAGGTTAGATGAGCAGTTTCTACACTTCTTATGTTGAAAACCACTCAAACAGGGTGACTGGATAAAGGATGAGGCGGCACTCCTGTGGAGTTCGGTGTAGAGGGGGGGGGGGGATATTCCATTAAAGAAAATTATAATTTTAGATTATCTAAGATGATATTTTCGTCATTTTTTTTTTTTAGATAATGTGTTGGGCTTCATATTCTATTTTTGTTGATGCAGAAGAGAAATAACCAGGGCTGCTCTTTGACTTGACAATTATTTTTAAAGGTGTCACAAGCATTACAAATCTGGCTGACATGTAGTTGCATTACAAGCTGCTTTAAAAGCAGAGATGTTCAAGGGGTAGGAGAACTTTTGGATTGGTTACAGGATCTTTTATTTTGTTACGAACTAAAGAGGCGGATTTTCTAAAGTGTGGGGACCGAGTGTTATAGATCAGTGACATTTGCCGCTATATTGGCACCAGTATGGGTTTTGGAGGACATAACTACAACGTGCACTACATAAAAATGGAGAGAAAAACAACGTAAGAGCGGATTTCTTAGGCTTAAAATAACGTTGTTTTCTCCAACAACAAAAATCGCGCGTTTTAGGTCTAAGAAATCACTCTTCACAGCATCGGCTTCAGTATGACGCCCTTCTGTTTCTCTCTGCAGTGCCCCTTGCAGCTAACCCATTAAGGCTCCACCATAATGGAGCTGTCGACGCGCCATTAAGCCTCATCCCCCCCTCCCCCCCATAGAGTTGTACACAATAATACTACGTCGTGTCACTACTCTATTGTGTAATGCAGGGAAACACAGATAAATGTACATAATACAAGTTTAATTCTTAATTCTGCCAACGGAAAGCCTAGTACTACCCGATGGTGTAGCAAAAAAACTGTGATTGTTATTTAATACAATTATTGGAACAAAACTAATTAAAGGGGGTTTGAGATACCTACGAGCAATTCTATTTAAAACTAATAAAACTTATTTGACAGAAGGCAGGACAAACTCAGTTTGAATGTCGTTCTTTGAACAAGAGTGAAAGATTTTTACGTTTTTCATCATTTTTATTTACAACCAGTATTCAATGTTTTTTATGAGGACAGTATGTTGACTGGTTCGGTTTGCTGATTATTTTATAGAAATTGCATGGGATTTTTTTAATAATTTCATGATTTTTTTTAGTAATTTCTGAAGATACAGGTATTCTCAAGCACTTATAGTTCAAATCAGCGACTTTAATTAACAGAACTATTTTTCAGCCCTTTGCTATTCTAGACATTGTCTTGCACATGCCATGTAGGAGGTTTCATGGCTCGAATTCTGCGTTTACCGTCCTTCTTTTCCAAAAAAAGTCTTAAAAAAGGTTCAGGTGTAGTATTAGAGACGTAGTATTATTATATATAACTGTATGCTGGAGCCTTAATGGGTTAGCTGCAAGGACCATTGCAGAGAGAAACAGAAGGGCGTCATACTGAAGCCGATGCTGTGAAGAGTGATTTCTTAGACCTAAAACGCGCGATTTTTGTTGTTGGAGAAAACAACGTTATTTTAAGCCTAAGAAATCGGCTCTTCCGTTGTTTTTCCCTCCATTTTTATGTAGTGCACCTTGTAGTTATGCCCTCCAAAACCCATACTGGTGCCAATTTGGTGCCACTATGGCGGCAAATGTCACTGCTCTATAGAGTACTTGCAGATAACATCAGGCTCTAACAATTTGAAAAAGAAATTATTACTAACTTTATAACATGTCTGTTTGTGCATAGTTTACCTTCATAAATACAAAGCTTCTAATGAAACTTGTACTTAAAATAAGTACAATGGACAGCCCATACACCAATTGGTACATTTTTAGTGCAGAATTATGTGTTATGTCCTCACTGACATACGAAGTGTTTGTTCTTGTATCTGAGATAATGGAGCCCTATATAAACATCCAAAAAAAGACAAATATTGGCTTTAATAAATGACTGTATTATTCAGCAAAGTATTACAACTGTAACGAAACCTTCTAATCTGTAACAGTGAATACGAGAATTAGCATTTTAAGTTGTGTCTCTTTGGCGAAGATGTATTAGATATTTAACCGTAAACGCCTCCACCAAACACACATTATGTAGTGATTACGTTACAATCGTGACATTGATCAGCTAGCTCCTCAAGGACAGATCGCAGCCACTCATGTTTACTGATAGGTTGCCTTAATTAACAAATTAGCTACTAACTAATTTGTTACTGATTTGGTGGGGTTGTCGTTTGCCTGGGGCACCAAAGCAAAGGCAGGTCCAAAAAAAAAGGAGATTACCGAATTAAAACTTGGTAACAAAAAAAATTAGCTCAAACAATTCAGTTTGTTATTGGCTGAAAGGATGTAGTTTATTTTACTGTTTTTTGCCTGTATGGCTGGTTATTTATTGAATAGGTAGAATACGGCAACTCGGCGAATGGCAGTAGCGTCAGATCGAAACAGTCTGGATTTTCAATACTCTCTCCATGTTACTTTATGCTCTCCATGTTTTTTGTGCTAATGCCATGTGATTAACTTCATGCTAATGCCATATGAGCAACTTCACGCTAATGCCATATGCACAACTTCACATTACTATCATATGAGCAATTTCACGATAATATCATATGAGCAACTTCATACTGGTGCCATATGAGCAACATCACGTCAATGTCATATGAGCAACTTCACGTTAATGTCCTATGAGCAACTTCATGCTAGTGCCATATGAGCAACTTCACGTTAATGCCATATGAGCAACTTCACGCTAATGTCATATGAACAACTTCACATTAACGGACACAGCAGGTCATTTTACTGGCAGACTGTTACTGCAAGCAGCTAGAGTGACATAGAATTATGTCAGTTTTTAGTCTAGTTTTAGTGCATCCTATCTATTTAAGACTCACTGCCAGATTTGAAAAAAAATATTGTATAGATGATAATTTTCGTGTTGATAATATTATGATTTTTTTTTTTAATTATTCTGATTAATTTTTTTTTTGATAATTTTTTGTGTTGACGAGCTTGGTAATCTAAACTTGTGGAGTCAGCTTTAGGAGTTGGAATAATATTATGGTAATAGCTGTGTAGTTGAAAACCGAGAGGTTTGAAACGACATTTTCAATGTCAACAGGTGGAGCAGTTCGCCAAAACTGTCTGGTCTTGGCTGACAAAACTGCACTAAAAGCACTACCAGTGAATGGATAAAAACAAGTTACTTTATATTTCGAAAAGTTACGAATTTGTAAACATTTCAGCGAATCAAAAACTGAAAAAGAAAAAACAACAAAGACAAACTTGTAAACCTTCGAAATATAAAGCGTCTGTTTTTGTCAGTTGAGTGCGTAGTGTGTCAGTACATTTTTATCATTCTCACCCGTTTTGAAGCTTTCAGTCCTCTTATAACAATACAGCACGCGGGATCGCAACAGTGAATGAGGACTGGGATCAACAGCGGACTGCTGTGATCCACGGCACAGTGCTGGGATTCGGAACCCAGCACTCGTTTGTGTTAAATGACAATGGAAGAACACAAACAAATGTAACAAATTGACTGAAACAAAACAAAAAAAAACATAAAAGATAGAAAAAAAATCTTTCAACAATATTACGTCAGTATATTTTTGGCAACCGCTGCTTTCAAACGTTGGTTTCCATAAAATAACAAGAAAGGAATAAAGCAACCAAATATAATCAAATAAATGAAACAATTTTTGAAAACAACTCAAACTTAAAAGAAATCGTTCAAGACTTCATGTTAATTGCAACATTGTAACCTCTTTTAAAATTAAACATTGTTGTGTCTTACGAACATGACACACGAACTCTCTTCTGGCTAAACACGATAATGTATTTCACTCGCACTCACTTGCACTCAACACACATCGGACTGTTAGCTTCAAAACGGGTGAGAAGAAGGATATCGCCCGGTTTCCTCATGCTGAAATTCAACAATAGCTCGGGCGCTGTGCCCCTCGACATTGTTAGATCCCAGCACCCGGAAAGCGGGCGATATCCTATACATCAACGAGGCATCATTACAACCATTGCCCGAATGGCTTCAGTTTTTTGGCAGTAGTACACGAGGACCATTACACCCAGCATAATAATAATAATAATATAATAATAATAATACCTACCCCACTTCCAGCTGAAAGCCAATGAGTTAACCACCAGGAGCTGAAAGCTGTTGTGCCAATGTTTATCATAAAAGATAAAAACACAAGAAAGCAAACAATAAGTCCTCCTCCGGAGCGCATGTATGTCAAATACGTATCCAAGCTAATATTCCCCTGGTCTTGTTTATCTAGAACCACGAGACGTCCAGCGTTGTTACTTTGTGAGGTAGAATGCTTTAGGTTATCGGAATCGATATTATGTTCGTTGTAAAGAGAAATATATTTTGAAGGCACTGATTTTTGTAAATTCTGGCTCTCTTGAGTGGAATGAAGTGGCACCTTATATTCACCACCTGAAGCAATGAAGAATATTTTTTATTAAAAGCTCAGTATGTTATGTAATAGATATCCGCGAGGAATAGGCAGTTTACCGGCGATAATTGCTCATTTGCGAGAAACGGGTAGTCCAATGTTGAGGGGGTGGAGGTAAATCACACGAGCGTACCAGCGCAAGTAGCTTTCCCTTTACCCTCGAATTATAGGACTACCCTTTTCTCGCAAACGAGCAATTATCGCCGGTAAACCACATATTTTCACGGATACGTGTTTTAATGGTAAGATGTGACATCATTGTCACACCTTATCAACTAACTTACCGACTTATAAAAATTGTTATTTGTAAAATTTATTTGTTAATCAGAATGAATTTAAGGATTTTTACATACGACTGAAGTAAATTCTTGAACTGAAACTTCTGGATTAGACACTTCTTGTCTACGAAAGTACGAGCTAAGGTAGAGACGTCTCTAGACCAAGTCCCAGTTACTGAATTTTGTGTTTAAGGTAAAACCGTATTTTTTCCTACTTTAATAGTTTAAGTAAGATTAAATAAGAATAAAATGAACTATTTGCTTAAGTCGTAGGTTTTTAGGTGTATTTCAAAGTGTCGGTAGCCTATTTTTCGTAACGTCGGTACAAAACATTGCATGGTTAGGCTTTAGCTTGCGATATTTTATCTTCCGTGTTGGTACAGTAAAAAATGTCGTCAATTGCAAATGCGACCATTCATGCTGGTTTTGCAATTCGGTGTACTGACTGAATTTGTGCCGTATAGTTATGAAGAATCGGTCATTATGTCATATGGTGGATTAGGGATTA
>JAHWFP010104141.1:0-10523 GCA_023313725.1 Lithobius niger | reverse complement strand
TATGTACACCCCATAAAAGTGTTAGATTATCAAAAAAGTGTAGTTATCAAAATTAACCCATGGTGACATGTGTAAGTTGTCAGAATAACTGTCTATAACGACTACACTTTTACCATGGGGATCTGTTAGTGTGATGTCATCACCGTGCATCAAATACTAAATTTCAATACTTTTCTCGTTCTTTTCCCGTTCTTTTCAATAAGAAAATAGAAACAAATGACTCAGACGTGGTACTACGAAACCGTTTTAAGTTAAAACCAAGGAAACTTATTTGATGATGAATAAAATCGTTTACTGTGTAACTCACCACCACCAAGTTTGTGAACATCGAAATTGTCTGTTAAATCATTGTCATCCTCTTTATGGAAGGTCTGAATCAACTCAGAATAATCTTCATTGGCTTGCATTAATTCAGCATGTGTTCCCTGTTCTGAAATTCTTCCACCTTTAATAACGAGTATTTTGTCACATCTGCTTAAATACTATAAAAAAAAGAGAATAAACAATGCTTAACACATTACTTGTACTGTAAGGATGCGAAACGCACTCGTGTACCCCAAAACTAAATGACACAAAACGATTCAATATTTTTAAGGACTGCTATAGAGCAGTGACACGACGTAGTATTATTGTATATAACTTTATGCTGGAGCCTTAATGGGTTAGCTGCAAGGGGCACCGCAGAGAGAAACAGAAGGGCGTCATATTAAGCCGATGCTGTGTAGAGTGATTTCTTAGACCTAAAACGCGCGTTTTTTGTTGTTGGAGAAAACAACGTTATTTTAAGCCTAATAAAACCGCTCTTCCGTTGTTTTTCCCTCCATTTTTATGCAGTGCACCTTGTAGTTATGCCCTCCAAAACCCATACTGGTGCCAATATGGCGGAAAATGTCACTGCTCTATTAACTGTTAATAAAACTAGAATAATAAAAAGTTTGCCGTTGAAAAATTAAGTAAGTGGTTCTCAAGAGTGGTACTAAAAAAATTGATGCGAGCAGGGGGTGTTTTTGTTTTTACTTCTTTATTCGTGATTTTCTGATGCGGGCAATGTTTGTTTTTATTTTTATTAAACAACACAAAATCAGTAGCTTACATTTTGTGTTGGAATTCAACATCTATTTTCAACGCCAAGATCAGCGTACAAAAGTTGCACATTTGATAGAAGTCATTCTTTAGATCCACATTTTAGTCGTGACGGGTCTCTGATCGGCCCTCTCATTTGTTTCGAGGCGATCATGTAAATGGAGTACACAGCTCCTGTGGTCATCAGCTCCAGGAACTGTTTGGTGAAAGCGTTGGTGCATGATCGTAATATTTTTGTTTAGACAATGTCATAAGAACGTTTCATGCGCTAAGAAAAAAAAAACATGCATACGCTCCTGAGAACCACTTAATTAACTTTAAGCGGCTTAATCAATCTCACCCATACCAATTTTAATGATCCGATTGCATAAACCAACAAGTTAATGAATCTGCCCGTAACCAGCATTTACTTATCTAACAAACACAATATTTAATAACACTATTCACTTCAGGGTTTATTTAATTATTCTTACACATTCTGACGCTTTCTAATTTTTACATGCTCAGCGTTGTTGACAGATTAAGCAAGATTTTTCTTCTTTAACTATTATTATTTAAAAGGTAGTATTACCTTTATCACATACCGCCTACGTGCAGGTTTGCAAAATCTAAACCCAGCAGTCATTCATCCAATTCCCAATCATCTTAATATAATTTATTACTTTAGAAATATTTAACATAATCTTATCATATACATTGTAAGATAATTTATTAGTTACTGTTATACTGTCTTCATACAAAGCATACTTTAATATTCCAGCACTCACCTGGAGTTGATGGGTGACAAAGACAACGGATTTATGCTTCAGAGCTCCTAAGATGCACTTTTCAAAAATATGTTTACCAACGTGTGCATCAACTGCAGAAAGTGGATCGTCCAATAAATAGATATCGCTATTACTATAAACTGCTCTTGCCAGACTAACACGTTGCTTCTGACCACCACTTAAATTAATTCCACGTTCACCAATCTGAAACGCGATAAAATTTGCGTAAGTAATTACGTAAATCAATAAATAAACAAAGAAATATAAATTAACAAATGCATAAACGACATGCAGCAGTTCACAGAATTCATGACAATTTCTGGTAAGAAAGTTTATTCATTTTGGGATAATTGTGGCATTTGGGGGGGGGGGAAAGCTAATTACTGTAACCGCTGTTTGATGCAATCTACAGTGAGCTCTTAAAATAAGATTGTTGTATTTCAATTAAAAGTCGTTAGTTACTGCAATTAGAAATTACTTTTTTTAATTCAACCTCCTTCCATTCCCATATCATGATTTGCTTTTGAGATCACGAATAAAGCCACCAACTGTACATGCTAATATTCGTCGAAGCTAAACAGTGACGGCGAAGTACTCTGTTTCATTACTGTTTTCATTGCAGCTGTGATCCATCGAATCAAAGTTAACAATTCGTACTTTTCACTATTTCATTTTGACCAGTGTTTGGACCTCGTCGCGCTATCATTCTGGCAGGTTTAGCTTTCTGAAACTGTTGAAGGAAAACTGACACAGAATATGACTGCTGAGCCATGATTGTTACAACAGAAGAACTTGCGTCCATTTGAAGGAGTTAAGGATTTCAATCCAGTCTTAAATCCTCCCAATTGGATGTGATAAAGTTTTAACAATCAATTTATAGGGAATTTGTAGTAAGTATGTAACAGTGATTTGTTATGATACATAATTGTTGTTTAAAATAACAATGATGCGACTATTGTAATGGGATGCAGTGTTGTTTGTATTATTGTAGTTTTAAATTGTTGTTGTTTTCCTTGGTTAACTTGAAACTGCAGGATTTGTTCTAAGTCGATTATGGCATGTCAAAGATCCTGGGTTTTCTTCTTGGATTCTCCAGATAAATTGTCCCTCGCATCGGCGTGGGGCACATAACCCAGTTTGGGTTCGTGCTCCCTAAAAGCAAAACCAAAAACAAAACAAGCAGGATATATTGTGGATGAAGGGAATGTTTTCCTCTTTCACTATTGTTCCTTCCCTATTCTGTATCCCTTCACGATGTGACCATCCAGATGATAATATGTTACTTTTTACAGAATGTGGCTCATAGGAGGTACGTCTGTGCCTATATCTTTTTCGAAGTTGTAAGTAAATAAATGTTTTCTTGACGAACTATAAACTTGTGGAGTGTTCGTGGGCCTAAATTGACTGTGACTCAACCAACCTAATGGCAGATCCTAACTTAAACGACCTCGGGGTAAAAAAGGTCTAGACAGTTCAATTCTAGGAGGTTCGTGGATCAGAAACATGCGCTGTCTACCCAAGTCCTGTTAAAAACTGGCTGAACCTGTGGGTGTTTGGTACTCCTCTCACTCAGAGGTTTGTTGGGTTCCTTCTCGGTATATTATAGTTGCTGACAATAGAGCTGGTGATGACCACTGAGCAGCAGGTGATGAACACTGAGGATGTGTTCGCTCACTATCTTAGACTGGTCATGGGTACTTATAAGATGTCTGCAAACGTGAAACTTACTACGTGGCATGGCTGCCCTAGAAGGCACATTGCGGCTGCATTGTATGACTGAACGTGCCGGATGCGCCAGTGTGTGTAATGTGCAGAAGGAGTAGGATGGATTTATTTTTCTGATTTGGTGCTTCTTTAGGGGGTAATACTTCCTGGATTCGTTCTACAGTTGCGTTCAGCTTCATTGACTCCGTTATAAACACCTGCCTTTCCAGATAATTGCAAGTGTGCTACCAAATAGGGATTTGAGAGGTGTCTGAGTGAACCCACGCTACTTGGTCCAGCTGTGTCAGAGAAATTACCACAGCCTGCTGTACTCAGGCATCCAAGCTGTTTCCAAGTTTTATGTGGTAACCTTTCAATCTGCAGCCATGTAAGTTATCTGCAGTTATTTCAGGTGAGTTAATTATGCGCCATGTGAGTGTTAGATTTGGAGCGAACGGTTAACTTAGCAGGAGATGGTACTGAACTACATACCATCTGGTTAAAAAAACTTCTGCTTGGTGCCCTACCAAATAAGCTGTGGGACCTAGTGTTGTCCTGTCGTAGTTGGTAATCAACTCTTCTGTGTATTGTATTGTTAGCAGTTCTTAGGCTTAGGAATCAGGCTGTATCAGAGCTAGTAATGTGGCTGGGATACTTTGCATTGGCTCACGTTTTAATATTATTAAAGTTGTGCTACCTATGCTAGTAATCCTTCATTACAGTATTTGTGTCACTTAAGCAGTAGTGCCGGCCACCATGAGCTGAGCATTATGCAAAAACAAAGAACGAAATACAAAGGCAGCCAACAAACAACAAGCAATAAAGTCAACGGACGAATAAAAAAAAATTGAGAAAACAGACACAAGTCTACATTAAGATTGCAAGACTTACTTCAGTATCATCGGCAGCAGGCAAACTGGCAAAATCTACTTTAAGGCCACAACTATCCACAGCTGCAGAATACCTGTGGAGCGTTACTTAAATTACTTATTTAACAATTCTAAGTATTAACGGGTGTAACAAGGTAGATACAACAAACCCACCACAATCATCTGTTATTACGTCAGTACGTTTACAAAGGCATGTAGATATGGTAAAATTATCAGCAGTATTTTTTCGTATGTTGGGTGTGTCATCCTGCTTACATCTGTATTATGGTAGTCTGTCTTTACCTGATGAGTATTACACATTTCACCATATGACACCATTGCTTTTGCATATGTGTCTAAAACAATAATGTAGACTCGTTTTATTTTCAAATTGTCTTTAGTAGTGTTACCCATCACAAGCCTAGGTGCCGAGTTCAAACTTTCCCTTGCATATTAGAATGAGAAGAGAAGGTTCCTAGAATGCACTCATGCTTATGTTGATTGTAGCATGTACCCGGAGATAACCTCAGCAATTAAACAAGATGGTAATCAAATATTTTTTCAAGTTACATTTTTCCATTGTACTGTTAAAACGTTGCAATTTTGACCTGGCAAAAATCTAATGGGGCAAGGGGGTACTTGCCCCGGCCAAAGGGGATACAAACATTTAGTTAATAAAATATTATTTTATTTAAAAAAAAAAAAATAATAAATAATAAATTGTGACCAACCTCACTGCAAAATTCAAGTATAGCATATGACAAAGTTCGGATTCGAAAAATACGCTGTTATATTATGGACTGGGTAGCCGGTTCGAATCCGGGTCATGCCACTCCGACGAAACGTAAGTGCAGAAAGGTGGCTTACTGAACTACGTTATTTCTAGTATATGATTTTCGTTGTTGGCTTATTTCCAATTTTCTTTAATATTATGGACAGCAGACATAATTTTGTTTCTATATAGTGGGGCGCCATAGTCTCAGTAAGGCAGCCTCACTCCAGCCGAACAGAAACGAACCGGACTTCTCCTTGCTTATCAACAAATCGCAAAAGCCCAACCGGCTTTTTTACTATAATGCATTGCAGCGCCCTGGACGTGCAGGCTGTGCAGTAAAAGTCAAAAAAATAATTCACATACACACAACAATAAATGAATGAAAAGTTTTGTCAATAACAGTAAACATAATAATAGTAAACATATATATGTTGCCTGTTAGGGCATCACACACAAATTCATTTTATCAACTAAAAAAGGAAATGCTTAATAGCCCAATAGGATTTACTAATAATGTCAATGATTTAAGTAATAGCATAAATTTCAATGAGTTTACTATAATTATAATCGGACTGCTTATACTTCGCTTAAACCGCAGTTGCCAAAATTCGTCACAAATACTAGAATTCACCATTGGCAGAACTGCCATTCCGTGTTTTCGGTTGGCTCTTTATCAAGTCGGGTCTTAAACCTGAACAGGTTTTTTTTGGCAACTTTTCAAATAAAAACTCATACCTTTTCTTACTGCCTAATTTTAATAGAGAACGCCATACAAGCAATATTACTGGTTGTTGACTTTTTGAGTTGGTCGGGTATAGAGCTGAATTTCAAAAGTAATTATTGGTATTGGACCCCTTATATGGGCTAGTTTGACTGTTTACGTTGCAACCCTCTGAATGACTTACCACTTTCTGTAGGCATCACTATTAGTAACCCTGAGCTTCACCCAACTTTGGAGGACATACGCGAGAAAGTCAATGACAATCACTACGTTTACATGACCAGTTCAAAGCGCTTCAGAGGGATGCACATTGCGTCCGTGTTGCCTCTGTGGGTCTTGTAAACACCCGTTCGTGTTGCTTTCTCTGTTCGGGGAGCTTTCCCCAATGCACTTCACGGAGGTGGTTTGAAAGTCTGTATCGCTTAGTCTTTGTGCATGTAAACACTCGCAATCGCATTGAGCCGTTGGAGAAAGCATGGTAAAGATGGCGGACACAGTTACGGCACCCACGTAATTTGTGCTGGTGCCATTCGAATTTTAGGTAAATAAACTGAAAATGAGTGTGCATGACTAGGAAGACCACTAAGGTTTAATTACATTTGGTTACTTGGGTCTAAGCTGACCTAGTTTACCACATGCAGGGGGTAGAGCAGCGTGGGACTTGCTCACTCTTCGCCAAAAGGAGGGCAGGAAGAAAGGGTTTTCCGATCACACTGGTCGAATCGCCTTCCTTAGTGGATTGGCCCTAATCGCTATCTTTCGTCTTCTAAACAGGTGCTATTTTTTTATGCACATTTCAAAGCGCATCGCTAAAATGCGCTTTCTTGTGACCATGTAAACGTAGTGAATGTAGTGTTAAATTCTGAACAAAATATCCAGTTATTGATGTAATCGCTTCATATCGTCATGTTTTTCTACTAAAGCTGGTATGTTTAAGCATTGCCCGCCAAAGAAAATTTACACTAGCCGTGCGTTTCCGATTGTTTTGAAGCCTCAGCCTTAAGTTTGTTCGGTAGAAAGCATGTTGACGAGCAAGTTGCAAACATGCTTGCAAAGGGAATTATGTTTCCTAGATGTAGTGAACATTGTTTTCCAGCATTCCTTCCCAATAAAAAGGACAGACGTAAAAGAATGGTGATAGACTACTCAGAGATGAACCGAACTTGCCTTAAAAATAATTTTCCATTACCACTCATTGACCACTCATTGAGCGGTATCACGAATGTAAATTTCGCTCATCGATTGATTTTAGGGGACAAATATTGGCATATACTGCTGGACGAGGAGAGTGGAAAAATCGCCTCGTCCGTCACTCACAAGAGCCAGTACAGTGTTTTTCGAGCGCTGTTCGCCCCCAGCACGTACATCGTTTGATTTTTTTTTTATTTAAGTAATAGGCACTAACAGTCATTTAAACTCCCCTTAAAAATTAGTGCACATATCTTTCCTTCCTTTATTGGATCTGCATTTGAATAAATGGTAAACGAAATGCGTATGCCACCTGGTGAGGGAATGTTGCTAATTCGGAATTTGACCCACATTTGCATTCCAACCACCCAGTAGGTAAAGTGATGTGAAGCGAAGTGTGTTCGATCTACCTATTGATACGGATTTATTTAATTTGAATACGATCCACTTCACTACGAATGTGTCCACTCTGTGCTGAGTGTCTTTTCCATTTAATCTACATATACGGGGGTTAAAGGTGCGCTCGGCAAGGAGTATCTGTGTCACACAACAAAATGTGTGTAAGATAGGAACTAGGGCAAACCAGGAGTGACATAAAAGAGTAGACTCCAGGATAATTCTATCCAATTTTCCATCCACTCGTTGTAAACTGTGACACCAGGTGGGCAGTTGTCGAATGAACAACCACTGCTATTTTGACAAAAAACTTTTACTAACATTAAGATGCGTACGTTTCTTCCCCAAGATGTGTTTACAAGGTTTTGAAGCTGTCAGTATTACTACTACTAAGTGTCGTATTTTTAATAAACCTTCCAGAAAAGCCTTACTTCCTGGTTCTTGGGCTTATTTTGTTTTTCAGGTGTTGACTGTGGTACGGGTGTGGGCATACACGCAAACAGGCGTTCATCACACTTGTTGTTTGAAACTAGACACGTGATGAGGGTAAGGAAATCGTGTTTTATAGAACATTTTTAACTCAACCTTACCTTTCCATACGAGGTACGTTTTCCTTACAACTAGTGGAAACTTGTCGGGGCAGAGTGCTACTTACTTAATTTGGCTACAAGAAATTGCCTACAGTCTTGATAGGCAAACGAAAAGGGCATTTTATTTTCATGGGTCGCATTACTTTTGGACATTCAGTGGTGGGGGGGGTGGGCCAAAATATTTTTCAGTGTATTGATGGGAGGGAGTATCGAAAATTTGGAGGTTATATTTCATTTCCTCCACCCACCCTTCTTCGACCATAAATAATGACTGGTCCCTTAGTAATCACCACCTGCTAGAGTTGCCTCAGTGAATAGGTGATATAAGGTTCTGATGATCAGTAGTGTCATGAGCCGTCAAGCTACACCCACAGTCTCTCTGCCAGTCGACCTTGTAACAAGCAGTGGAATACTAAGAGAGAGTTCCAACATGGACACTCCTGTTTATAAGTTCCTGGCCGCACTTACCTTACTGAATCAAAGTTTTCATTAAACAGAATATTTTCTTTGACTGATGCATTTATAATCCAAGCTTGTTGTGCGACATAGGCACAGGTACCTTGTAAGGCAGCGTAGCCAGACACTAGCTGCATCTACAAAGTACAGAGAAAGCAAAACAGTCACTAACGCAACAAAACAAATTTTTAAAAAACTACCAATAAGAATGCGAAGATTATGTATGCATTGATGGGCACCAGGTAGAGTTTTGAGAACAACACTCCTTTGTTTTTGGTGTTTCTCTAAGTAGTTAAATATTAAAAAATAATAAATTTTATTTGATCGAATTTCTGCTTGTTTTTCGAGGTAATAAAATTATGTACCTCAAAGTACAGATTGTTTGAACGAGAGCTTTCTGTTTATTAAATGGCTAAATGTGTTTCTTATTCCGCAACTGTAACTCTTCGGTAAACTACAGTACACAAAAATAATCATAGATGGTTCTTATTGTAAGAAGTGGATTTGTAGTGATCAGCAGAAACAAAATCAGTAATAATTATGATAATAATATTAATAAAAAAAAATTTATTGACACAAAAGGCCAAAAGGAAACATGCAGGGTCAAGAACACTGACGAATATCCAATAAGAAAAGAGAATAAAATTAAATAATACATCGCAAACAAATAGGCACTTCAAGTATGATAGAAACATTAAAATAAGCTAAAAACACCACAACATTCCCAAATTAAAATGGTCTGGACAGGAACCGGGACATGTTTAAGGACCTAATCCTTTTTTTCTTAATGACTCGAGTGTGGCTGCTGTTACTACTTCAGTAGCATCCTGTGCAACACTATATGACTGTCGGCAGGGTTTTTCTGCAAGGTCATTGGGACCTGATCGGGCTTTAGACTTTGTAAGATCACCAGTTGTGGCTTCCTGGTAACCACGGCAGTCTCGGAAGAGCTGTCTCGAAGTTGCGCACTACACTGATGGATTCGTTGGGATTCAACCACAACACCCTTTCATCCATGTAATCTACAAATCGTTCATCAGACTGGATGCAAATCGGTTAGGAAATAATCCGAATCACATTGTAAAAACACTAATACAGAAGATAGTCAATAATTGGAAGAGTGAGGATCAATATATAAATTAATTATTATTCAAGATTATAAAAGAAAACAGCTGAGGTTAGCATAATTAGTTTTCTTCCCCTAAGTAATGAGAGCAATAGAGGAATTTTCACATCTCAGTCAAATTATTCAAAGTTCAACCACTTTACAGGTAAAGACACCATTGCTTAATAAATATTTGTTCCTAATAGCATTTATTCCTACCTGTCCTAGTAAAGATAATATTAGTGAGCTTTTCCCACTTCCCACAGATCCACAAACTCCAACTAGTGTTCCCTACAAGACAAAATAATTACAAGCAAATATTTAATTTAGAACATGCAGGTTTCACTAAAAAAAAATCTGAAACTATTCCACGTTTCTAACGTTACTTATAAAGGATTATTTTTGAATGCACGGACATTACAAATAATCGTATATTTGTAAAAAATACTCCATAGATTCAAACGCCAGAATAAAACCCCATGACCAAAATGCATTAATAGCACAAGCAATTTATACTGAATTTACACTATATTGTACTAGATAATAGTGTTAATTTCACTATAATCCCTATTGAAACTTTAAGTGGGTTATAGTATAGCAATAATTTTCAGTTAAATTAATAAATTTTGGACAATAATTTTTCCATGAAATTTTCACCAAGCGTTTCTACAGTAAGTATATTTACAGTACATAATTATACAGTAAAATATAAACATTTTTATTAGTCGGATAAGAAAGAAAATGAAGAACTTTAACTAGAAAAACTAGTTATGCTGAGATAGTCAGCCGTTCAAATAAAGCCTTTGAAATAGCGTAGGTTCGGTTTTCCATCAAAGTAGACCATTTAAGTGGTTAGTTTTCACATGCTA
>JAHWFP010104140.1:0-11939 GCA_023313725.1 Lithobius niger | reverse complement strand
CCCCCCCCCCCCATGATGTGAGTGTTTACAATGTTTTGAAGCTATTTCTACCATTGCTGCAAATACAGTTTTTATAAAGGACTTTGTAGAAAAACTTGGCACCCTGGTTTCTTGGCTTCTTCTGTCTTTCTGACTATGTTAAGGATGCGGTTATACAAGCAAACAGTGCGTTCATCATACATGAGTCTATGAAACTACGGAACTATTCATGGACTCATGCTTTAACTCATCAAAAGACGACACTAGCAAACGACTCCTTGTGTCGCATTTTGCAATACCCCTAAGCCAAAAGCGTGCATAGTAGTCCCCCACCCCACTCCGTTACAAGTGAACAGGCAAGAGACCTAACCCAAGAGCACCAGTCTTTTTTTTTTAGTAAACCTACTAATGACCAAATTGCACCCGTCCACACCTTGACACCACAGACATCTATACCTGCTCACACAGCTAATGTGGCACCTTCCAATCAGGGGCGTCGGCACGTGGGGTTATGGAGGGGCAACTCCCCCTCCAATGTTGGCAAGTAGCACGAAAAGCCCGGAATTTTGAGCGTCGTCCGCAAAAATGTGTTGACGAAAAACTATACGTTACGGTATAACACGTGTTTGCTTTCAATACAACAGTCGCGCATGAGGAAAAGTCGGTACATTAAATTTCTTTAGGCAGCATTATGTCTGATATTTAATGGGTTGCTAACCAACCTATGAGAAAATTATTGTACCCACTTCCCCTCCCTCCACACCCTCAAACACATTCGGCACTTCAACTATTCCAGCGACTACACCCCAACCAAGGGTCATTCAGTCAGTGTGTTCGAATGGATATGCCAAAACCAAGAGATCCAAAGGGGGAAACTAAACAAATTAATGTTTAAAATGCAGGGAGAAACGTTTGATGACTATTACTGAAAAATAAATGAAAGGAGACGCAACAAAATAAGGCTGAAGCTTGCTGGAACACCTGAAAACCCATTTACAGTGGCCAAAGCTGTGGAAAAGCCAAGAAAAATCGGCTGACCTTGTTGAAAGTTGAAGCAGAGGGAGAAAATGGATTAAATTAATGATGTCGGCAATAATTAAATAAATAGTAAGTCATCCTTATACCAGTCGACAACCGGTAAAGGTGGTATGGCAGGGATCCGGTGATGCAGGGGTGGCGCGGGGGGGGGGGGGGGCCGCCGCCCCCGCGCCCCCTCGTCGGGGAAGCCTTGCCCTCCCGTCGGGGAGTAACCGAGATTGTCGTCGGGGACCAGCCAGAAGACGAAATCTACATGACATAAAATTCGTAAATAATTACGGGGAAAAAAGGCCAAAATAGAGTTGCCGTTTTGTTTGCCAGTAGTCCTACTGTTGCTACCTCATCACCTCCATAATATTTAAAAGCTGTTTTAGTTAATGCAGAAAAGTTAACTAAATATGTATAAAGCTAAACTTGTTAAGCATTCTAGCTTCAATTCATGATACCAATGAACTGAGCGAAAATCGTGTACAGTGAGTTGCTAAACTTAAAATTGATTTCCTGCCTTAGACCGTCAACGCCATGATTTAACAGACATCTTAGTTATGAGACACGTTTGGGATGCCAACGCCTTGCCAGTTATCGCTAAACGGAGAAGGCCCGATTTTAAAATCCCAACGCACAACGCGAAGTTTGTGAGGGATCAAACACACCCCAAACAAACGGAGCAATAGCAGCCCAAATGGCAGTGGTCAAGAGACCCCGCCTCCCAACCAAGAGGACGCAAACTCAACTTCAGCGTCTAACCAATACAGAACTGAAAAAAAAATTCACTGTGTTCACAAATGGCCGTATACCTTTGAGGTCCGACTGTGTGTTCTTGCTATATAGTTATAGCCGAAACGTCAGCTAAATTTGTAAAGAAAAAGCTTTCCTTCCAAGTTTTCGTCAGTTGAAGTCTGATAACAATTAATTCCTTAAAAACCGAGCAAAGAATTAATATTGAAGAATAGTTAGCGGTTTAATTTGCTAGTAGCTCTTTTCCTCTTAGCCCATCGCCACCGTGATTTAAAACTAATTCTCAGTTAATTCAGGAATGTCATCTCAATCTTCCGCCATTTGAAAAGTAAGCAACAATACTTTTCAAACCTAAATTATAAGTGTTTTTTAACGTTAAATTATTTTTTTTTTAATTTACCAGTTAATTTAATTTGTAAATAAAATATATATAAAAAAAAAACAGAATTTTGGTCACCATTAGGTTTTTACGACCTCTCATGCTAAAACATTTTTACGAAAAACATCCAAAATTTGGTTAACAATGTGGTGCAAACCTGTCTCGGGAAGCCGAAAATAGGCCCACAAATAACGTAAAATGTGTCGGCTTCCGGGGCCCCGCTGGGGAACTTACAGCGCTCCCCCAGACCCCCAAGCTGTTTTCGCCAGACCCCTGCTAAAGCGGATCATATTTCAATAAAAAGAATGTTCATTTTCTTTGCCAACCCCCCCCCCCCCCCCCCCTTTTGGGGAATCATTGCCCCCCCTACCTGGAGTTGGCTGGCGCCACTACTGCGGTGATGGACTGGAGTGCCAGTTCGTATCCGGGACACATCACTTGAATGAAACCTAACCTAAGTGCATAAAAATGGCTAACTGTACTCCGTTATTTCTAGTGTACAATTTTCGCTGATGGCTGATTTCCAATTAACCAACAATAACTGCTAGAGTGCGTACAATAATTTTTGTACCCTACTAATGCATCGTAAACCGTTTATCGGCAAAATGACCAAGAATTACCGGTCTTATTGAATCACAACAACTTCTTTAATATTGTTTTCTTTCTCATAATTAACTTGACTATCATTTGCCTTGTGATCCCGTTTCGCCGAATATTTTCTTCCAAAATGACGTGCCTTTCTAGTGCTACCGCATTCACTGCGGCTAAACATATAACATCAGAAACCGCATCTAATCCAAAATTCCTTCCAATTAGGAATGCATCTTTAAATTCTCCTATACTAAATTTTTTTTTTAATTTTATTCGGTGAAACGGGGTTCGGCGAACCGGGAACATACTGTGCAGGAAGCTAAACCTTTATATTTGTTGCGATAAATGTAATATAACCAGTTTGTATTCGATTTTTATGTTTAGGCTAGACATCGACTTTTTTTTGTTGACACTAACAAGTAATTTGTGCTTCTTGTCATCATACAAATCAAAATTGAAAATTAAAAAGAAAACTTGATACAATTATTAAATAACTCCCTAATGTACCTAATGTATCCAATGTTTATTGTTAAAGATTAGAACATTTCACTAGCAGTTTCTTTAGTAGATGGCCTAAATTTTGAACTTAAAGGTGCTTGCTTTTATTAAAGGAAGTGGCTATTTACAGGTACAGTACCTGCAAACAACTGGCTATTTACAGGTACTATACCTGTAAGTAAACGACTATTTACAGGTACTGTACCGGTGAGCTATTGGCTATTCACAGGTACAGTACCTGCAAGCAACTGGCTATTTACAGGTACTGTGTTTACAAGCAACTGGCTACCATAAAATACTGAACTTGTGTCTTCCTCATTTTTTACTAATGCTAGGCACATAAAGAATAATTATATCGATTATTGCAGTTTTTTTTCACATTAAAGTACGATCTGCCTGAATATTCGAAGGTCGTCTAAGAAAACCCTGATAATTCCAGTAATATGTAAAGTACAGCCTTACTCGAGGAAGCATCAAATTACATAGCCATACGACAAACCTTTCAAAAGCATCGACTTATCAGAGCTGACATTGTGAGCGTGGCATGTGATTTTTTAACGTGAAATATACAGTCAAGCTCGTACGAAAGCCTGACAATAGCTTGTTTCAAGCGATCAAAAACAATCACTATGACTCACCTAGTGTCGCAACCGGGGGGAGTAGGGGCTGGTGGAGTACCCCCATCTCCAGATCCGAAAAATTAGGACTAAAATTTGTTAAAAGTAGCCAAAGCGTTTGCTGCAAGTAAAAAAAAAAATGTGAAACTTGGTTTTCATAACTTTACAAAGGTACTAAAATTGCTGGAAATGAATTATTTTTTGGGAAGCCCTCCTTCTAGACAGACCCCTAGCTGAATTGTAGGACCTCATTTTCAATTGTTTTATTTATTTTGCTCCCATCCGTTGCCAACAAATTTTGCAATAACTAACAAGCTGATCTGCACACATTACAAATGATTTTTCATTTCCATGTGTATCTCATAAACTATATCCGACAACATGTTCATTCATGAAACCCAAACGAATCCGATTAATTGCAATTTCGTAAAAAAATAACACCGCACTAGCCAAAAGACGAAATATCGTGCATACACACATTACATTTAAATATAGTTTCTCTCTACTGTGTGAATTTCGTAACTGATCAGGCATGGTGGTTATTCATCAAATCCATATAAGCCTAGGCTAGATATGAACGAAAACAGCATTTTATTGCTAATTTTTTTTTTTACGAAAATCGCCCCGGTGCCATCTGTTGTCTTTTATATCGTTAAATCCTGCAGCAAGCGAAGGAATGCACAAACCATGAAGAAACAAATATTATCAACAAAGTAAACATAAGCTAAGCCTAAATAAATTAATCTAAGAAAATATGGTAAGTTTTCAAGCGCCAGTGAACAATCTGTAACGGTTAACGATATAATTGATAACAGATGGCGCCACTGTACAGGCGTATAATTTTTCCATTCGTATAAATGTGACTAATAAATCCGCTTGCACAAAGTTCACGTTTTCAGGTAGATTTGGCCCATATCGCTCACATCTGCCCCAGTTAACATCAATTTGTGAAAATGTTTAGAGATTTGATCGTCTTGGCCACGAGTGATTATCGTTGAGTCTGTAACTCAAGCGCCTTCCCGCAAAATTCACACTTATAAGGCGTTTCGTCGAAGTTTGTATAAGTACACTGTTCTGAAATTACACGTTAAACGTGGCTTTAAAGCACATCTAATGACCAAAAATCATGAACAAACAAATTTATCAACAACGTAAACATTAGCTGAGCCTGCGTAAATTAATCTGAGAGAATCCAATACGTTCTCAATCACCAGTGAACAATGCTAAAAGTTAATGACACAAAATGAAAACAGATGGCGCCAAAGTATTGTGCAATGTTTACTTCGCATTCATGAACACGCAACGTTTTATGCTCGAAACGATAGCTTAACGTCCAGGTTTTCAGGTAAAAATCTGGCCCAGATTCCTCAAATTTGGCGTAGTTAACATCGATTGTGATTACAGATTTAGTTATCTTGGCCACCAGTGAATCTGTAACGCAAAAGCCTTCCCGCAAAATTTTCATTTGAAAGGCGTTTTGTCGAAGCACAGCTCTAGAATTACGCGTAAGACGTGACTTTAACGCACATATGCGGACTTTAGTAACGAGAATGATTAGTTACTAAATGACAACCTTCATTGCAGTCTTTCCTTATTTTCGTAATGGTTTTCCTGGAAGATCAAACTACGATTCAGACAGCAATGCAACCAGCTGCTTTCGTGCTACTGAAGTATGTTGGCTTTGGTGCATTCACTTTTTGAGCACTACCTGTGAATAGCCAATAGCTCACCGGTACAGTACCTGTAAATAGTCAATTACTTACAGGTATAGTACCTGTAAATAGCCAGTTGTTTGCAGGTACTGTACCTGTAAATAGCCACTTCCTTTATTAAATATTATCTCTTCAGAACCACGGTTTTTTTTTTCGGTTTTGGCGATTGGTTTGGGTTGCTGTTCCCACGGCCCGCGGGGGGGGGGCGGGGGGTGATGTTTAGCTTCGACTGAGTGATTGTTGGGACTGGCAGCCTTTGTTGTTGGAATGAGAACAATACTCGGCAAAGGCGACACTGTTTGTGCCAAAGGTGTGATTCTACCTATTTTCGTTTGAGGTGAAGTAGGTCTGTTTCAGCCAAACCTGTCGATAAAAGGCAGCAACCATGTGCAAGGGGCGAAAAAATTCTTACGTTACATCCTAACCTAACCTAACCCAAACCTCTACGTCCCTGGCTACACGACCACCCACATGTCAAAAACTCGCAGCACGCGGCATTCCACCTTTGGTGCATGCAATCATTTTGTTACATTGTTTTTTTATTACTATTATTTGTTATATTCGGTTGTTGAAGAGAAAAGAAACTGCAGTCAGCACCCTTCGTAGCGTTAAACCATTTATTGATACATAATCTTCGTACTTAGAATAAAATTACGTTAGACCACATGCACAAGAAATAAATGCAAGGAATACAAGAAAAAAGAAAAGAAAAGAAAAACAAAATAGTATAAAGTGTAAAAGTTTGTATCACGATAAACGATGTTTTTTGGCGCAAGTGTTATAAAATATAGATAAAAAAAAAGTAAAACAAGCCTCCAACTCTTGGTTGGTTTCGCTGATAACATTTTGTAAAATAAGCCAGATTAGTTATTTTTTATTTGCCCCCCAAAAAATATCGCGATAGTAAGGCACGTCACCAATAATGTATGCAAGAGTAGTAGAAATTGATGGGCACTCCTAACCAGGGAAGAATGGTATACGCCTACACATGTCTTATAGGTTGCTATGTTTTCCTATGACTGTTTAGTGTTAATGGTCGAGCATGTAAGCCACTTAATGAAATGAATTGAACAGTTTACAATTGTGCTGGTAGATTTCATAAAATAACCAAAATGGCTAATGAAATTACGATAAATCAAAAGTGTATGGGGCTCTGCTGCGGACACTACTGGGGGGGGGGCTAACAGTGCTCCCCCAGACCCCCTAGCTGTCTAGGGAAAAGTCGGCAAATCTGTCAGTTCCCCCCCCCCCTCCAACTTTTGGCCTTCGCTACGCCCCTGCCTGCAATTTACATATATCATAAAACACGATGCATGTTTCCCAAGCACACAATCACAACCTGAATATCTACAGTGAAACCCGCAGGCAGAATGGCCTCCTGCAGGTCCAAAACATCCACATAACAGCTCAATTATTTAATAACCTGCTCCACATTATTGAGTAGGACCCTTAAATTCCAGGAGCCTAGTAAATAGAATGATTGATAGAACAAGGAACCGACACTGCAACCCTCTTTACCACCATGGCACTGAATGACTACCACAACCTCACCTCCATCACTCACCATACCATCACCGTCGTCAACACCATCACTCCAAGAAAGCACCATCTCACAAACCTCTTCCTCGATTTCCTAAAGATTACTCTTCCTCGATATTATGCCCTCCTTGTAGTCTGGTTTGCTGAGACTCCAAGGAGGACACAAAAGGAGGTACTAAGACACACTACTTAGCACTCACTCTCCCGAGTAATCCTAAACCTAGGATTACTCCGGCGGAACACCATCCTCACACACTTCCTGATCAGCCAAATCCGACACACTCACTGGCGAGCACGATGCAGACGACATGCGTAGCCTACATGAAACAGATACAACGACAATGTTACTTTCCCCGCGCCCGAGCATTGTTGCATTTTGTTCAAGTGAGCGCTGGGGAAGTGACTCTGGGGAATTCTGGCGAGCACGGGGTAAATACTGTAATTGTTAATACAGCCAAGCTGTCTGTAACTGTATATAACTGTATCACTGAATAGGTTAAGTTGTAGATTAAGTTTTTAGCGTCGAGCGTATGACATTATGGTTTGTAGGCTCGTGTAGTGAATTAAAAGTAAAAGTAAAGTGAGCGCTAATACGATGTATAAGATATCACCCGGCTTTCGAGGAATGATATGTAACAATCCGAGGGCGCGCATTACTCGAGTATTGTTACATCTCGGCTCGAGAACGCTGGGTGATTACCGATTTCAACATCTCAGCCCGTTTCTTATTGTTAAGCACACGCACAACAAGGAACGAATCGTGCTGACGTGTTTGTTTACTCAGAAAGATCGACAATGGGACTGTCAACATTATTTACGCAGACGTTATTGTTAATAGCATTGTTCGCTGCTCGTGTTTATTGATTGTAACTCGATTCCAAAGTTCCCCATCACCGTTTATACCGCGGAAACTCAACGACGAATCGCCCCTTCTGACAACTTCTCTTAGAAAAAACTTCTCTAAAAAAATTTTAGAAGTTGTTTGAAGGGGCTAATCGGCGTTGAGTTTCCGTGGTATGAACGGTGATGGGGTACTTCGGAATCGAGATCGGAATCTACTCCTTTGGCTTTAGCTCGACAGGGAGAGCAAGGCAAGTCTCCAATGGCTGAAGGAATATGCAGGTTAATCCTGTGGAACCCTGGGACGAAAGAAGGAGCATTATCAAATTGCCACATTGAAGTAGTTGGTAATGTGGTTGAACTGAGTCGATGCCGCTGCTACCTTCCAGAGAGAGACTGCGGATCGGGCGGTAGGATCGGGAGGATCGTCCGTTGAGGTGAGTGATTGTTGCGCCGTTGAGGGAGGGTCCCGGAATGGAGAGGGGAAACGTGACAGGGCGGCCTGGTGGAGATCTTGCAGTGATGGAGAGGGATGCGGTGTGTTTGGAAGTGATAGCATGGGTGAGCGGATTGTGGCGGAGGAAGGCGCTGCTCGGTTTATAAGCGCGTAGTTTTCTAGTTCGTTGGGGTAGGCCTCGTAAGCGGTGCGTAGGAGTGCTTTTTCCTCCTGGGCTGCCTCTGAGGATGCAGCGGCTTCTTGTAGTGCAGGAAGGTCGGACAAAGAGGACCGTAGTGAAGCTAGTTCTGCGGTGAAGTGGTCTGTGAAGGATAGGATGTATTTGATGTTGAAATCTAAATTCTCTAAGTCCCATATGGAAAGATGGAGACCACGCGTACATGCCACCTGGAGGGCAGGTGCTGTAGGAAACGGTGCCAGCCTGGTTGATGACGGCGGGACTGCCGGAGAAAGGGACTTGAGCAACGGCGGAACTGGAGGGTAAGTGTCCTGGTTAGGTGCTGGAGAAACTGGTACTGGAAGAGTGTGATAGAGGCTCGTTGGTGATGGGTGGATCGAGTTCACCTCCCCTTCCCCTAGATGGAGGCATGAAGTTAGGAGGATCGGTTTAGGAAGGGTCGTTAAATGATGTGGCAAGACAGGGTCTATCTTTAAAAATATCGTTATCTACGATCCAGAAGGTGCAGTCGGCGAAAGAGGTTCTGGAGGCGTGATGACAGAAGGACAGGAGGGCCTTATTGAATCGAGCGGTGCGGCTCGGAGAAGAGGATCAAATGAGGGGGATCGGCGATGACTTACGTTGAAGTGGTGTGATGCTGGTAATGAAAGGTGGCATGGATCTCACCATGACAGAAGGGGAGCGAAAGCGAAGTGAGAGGTTTGGTCAGAAAGGGATGAGCTATTTTTGTTGTGTCCGATCGGTTGAGTCCTACACTGTTGATAATCCGAGAATCTCTATGTCTGAGGCGGGAGGTCTTAATGGAACAGGGGACACAGAGCGTGCTAGACGGATCGGCGGATCGTCTATTGTTCCCTGAAATTGTGGGATCCCAGATCGAGGTACAGGCTTGGAATGAAGCGGGGCGCAGCAAGAAGCAGCAGTGACAGCGGCCAGCCGAAGGCAAAGCCTTGGGATGCGAAGTGTAGTTGCAGGATCAAAGAGAGCAGGACTGTGGGACAATGCCGAGTGGACCATTGGTTCCATAAGCATATCCACGGTGCGTGGCCTCATAGGATGCGTAACGTCTGGCGGATGGCAGGCGGAGTAGTGCGCAGACCTAATCCGAGGAGGCGGCGCAGAAGTATTGCGCAGCGGGTAGCAACACTGGCAATGCACACAGTAGCTGATCCGTGGAGCAGATGGCTTCCGTGGAAGCAGATCGTGTCTATCTGGTAACTGTCCTCTGGTAGCTGAGATGTCCCCCCCCCCTTGCAAAGCAAGCCAGGTAGGAGAACGAGAAGGGATCGAGGAACATAAATTTTATCCTGGGTTGCGGACCTACCGCAAAGCTGAATCCCTTGGCGAGATGCGACCCTATTTAAGGTGCCTACAGAGGATCGACGTGGCAGCTAGCAGGATCGATGGTACGCTTCATAGTTTGGCAAGGCGCAGGCAGAAAGCAGCTGTAGTTGTGGTACAGTTCTCCAACACCTCTCACTCCGTGTATAGTAATGTAGTAAAAAGGGAGGAAGAGCGTGTGCGGATCGTGAATCTGTCTTGATGAGGATGAGCGAGGCCGAGGCGGATTGCTGTGTAAACAACAAACGATGGAGACTTAACTCAGCCAAAGGCAGCCTAAACACTCCCCCTGAGAAGAGCAGGGACAGGGATCGGATGGATGGCCTAATCATATAACGGGCTGAGCGCGATTGTTGGTTCTGGTTTCGGATCATAAGAAAAGTGCTGGTGAGAACCTATGATTGCCGATTCCATGATGGGAGGCGACTTGTGGGGTTTACAATCTCCTTCAGGAACCGATGTACTTACGTCGAGAATGTAGATGGCCGGCGGAACGTGGTTCGTGAAAGGGCCCAGTCCGAGCGTTGGTGTTTGTAATATGAAGCGGAATCGGATCGAACACCAGTCCCACAGAGGTGGTACTTGGTACAGGCGTGTGGTCGGGTAGGAAAATAGTGGATCGCTACAGGAACACAGCGGATTGTGGCCTATAAAGGGTCCTGGAGGATTCCTGGAGGATAAGAACAAGTGGAACCGAAAAGCGTGTGAAGAGGTCGGGATGGTGATCTTTGTCAGGAATCGATGCACCCACAGTAAGAAGGCAGGCGGCTGGCAGAACGGGGTCCGGAAAAGGGCCCAGGCTGGGAGCATGGGCCCAGTTCGAGCCTTGTTGTTCGTGATACAAACGGAATCGGACCGTTCCCCAGTCTGACAAAGACGGTTACTTGGAAATAAACAGGAAACAGATATGCAATGAGGCAGGAAAACAAATCGTGGCCTGCAAAGAGTCCGGGCAGTGTAGGGGCCCCGGTCTGGATTGCTGATGTCCAAACGGAATCGGGACAAAACGGTGGTGCAGACGAAACGGTGGGATGTGAAGAAACGAGGTGGACAGTAGAAAGTGGGCTGCCAAGGGGCCCAGGCTGGATGCTACGGCCCAGTCCCGGCCTACTGGTTGCCTTGTAGAGGCGGAATCGAGTGGAGGAACGGTGGTGCAAGTGGTAACTAGTGTCAGGCGTAGACGGCGTCGGAGGCAGAAGCTACTCAGCAAAAGGACACAGGAACCGGAATGGTAACTGTAGGGTCGAGAAGCAAAGAACTCTGTTCACGAACCGAGCCCGGACGAGCAACGCAGGCCCAGGCCTCGGTTTGATTCCACCAAGTCGGGAGATAGCAGCTAGACAGCGGTGCTAGAAGAGACAGGCCGACGTGCCGTAGGATCGGTGCAGAGCCTAAACACTAGTGGAAGTAGATGTTGGTTCCCCCCTACCCTCCACCTCGGTCCGGAACTGAGGATCATAAGGGCCGGGGGGAATGGCGGAACGTGAATCTGTGAATCTGTTCGAGTAAGGAGACCGGAATCGGAACGGGTTGGCTGTAAAGATGCATCCCTATCTGCAGGGAACGTAGGGCAACAGAGGTGGCTGGGCTGAAAGGATCATGAGGATCGAGAGGATTGGGCAGAACGCAGAACGGATCGATCCCACTCCGCCCAAAAGCCAACCAATGGAGGTGCCAACCAAGCCACGTTACGCTGGGCACATCCTTAACATCAATAATGGTAAGGGGCACAGGCACCGGGTTTGTTATTCTTGGAGGTAGAACTGGAGAGTTCATTGGGGCCATCCGCAGGAGCGAAGGTACGCGGATCAACAACGAACGGATCGTGCAGAGACGGCGTGGCCGGAGCGGATCGGGGATCGTGCTCAGGGCGGTCACGCGTCGATGATGACAGGCTGCTGCGCCGGGCTTATATAAGCTGGCCCAGCCCGCGCATGCGCTGTACTAATACAAGCCCGACAGGGAAGACAACTTTCAACTTTTAGGGGAACAAAGTGCTCAAAAGGTGGAAACTGCTATAAAACAGGTAATG
>JAHWFP010104136.1:393-20209 GCA_023313725.1 Lithobius niger | reverse complement strand
TATAGGGGGAACACTTTTACTACCAACCTTTAAATTATTTGTCTCCAACTTAAGATTGGGGGAAGTTAACTCGCGTAACTTAAGCCATTCGTCAAAGCTAAACTCGCTAACTTTGGGTTTATCTGACATGACTAAACTTTTGTTTATATCACTAGCTGACAAACTTCGTTTTATTTTGCCTGTAGGAGGCAGGTACAACGCATTTTTCGTTGTTTGTTTACGCCAACACAGATGGCGACAGTCCAACCACTGGTCAAGGGAGGGAACTTGGGTCTCATTATCTCGTAATGGGTTGACTTCCGAAGTTTCCAGCAGACCCCTTTCGTCTGCGCTTGAGGACTTAACGACGATAGGCGGAAGCACTGTGGGGGTTTGGGGCTTGACCAATCCCGCAGGGCTGGTTTGATTACGGGGCCTTCTACGTTTCTTTGATTGACGTGGGCCGTTTCTGACGGGGGGGCGTAGCCACCTCGGCTGGCACTGGAGAAAAATCACGGGGCGTAGCGATTACTGGTCTGCGCTGTTTGGTTAATGATTCTAATCCTGTCACGCCCAAAACGACATCGTAGAACGAATTGTTGACCGGTGTAATGCACGCTACTGTTTTTAACACTGTGCCATCATCTAACTTTAGGATTAGATTTACTTGATCTAAGGTGAACACTTGTTTACACCAGGCAGTTTGACATTTAACCTTACGTTTTAAGCGTGGCCAATTTCTGGCGATCCTGGCGCTAACTAGCGAAACTGTGCTTCCGGAGTCGCATAAAATATTAATTTTATTTTTCCCTATGCTACCGGACAGAGTGCTAGCCTTAAGAATTTTACTGGCATCTTTCCCGACTGGAAAACATGCGTTAACTTGCTGGGGTTTCGAGTTAAGCTCGGGGCATTCCCTACGAAAATGTTGGGGAGAATTACACACGTAACAGCGCCTAACTCGATCTTGATTTAGGTTAGTTTGTTCACTAGCACTAATGTTTATGACAGGGTTCCCTCCAGGGTTATCTGCTTTCACACCGACAGATCCGGCCGGATTAGCTGTCGTGTTGTGGTTACGGTTGTGACCACGCTGTTGACCATTAGGTTTAGAACCTTGGTTCGACGCTACAGCTATGGGCTGTGTTTTGGCTGCACGAGTGGCAGCTTCGGTAGCAATCTGTTTATTGCGGGTTGTGAATTCATCACAAAGCTGGGCCGCTTCGGCCAGAGTTCCTAATCTGACTTGATCAGGGATCCATTTTCTGAGATGGATTGGACACGATTTATAAAATTGCTCCAAAAGTACAAGATTGACGAGTTTATCGTAATCACGGTTAACCTTAGCCAAAGTTACCCAACGAGTGAAAAGAGTTTCTAACTCAAATGCATAATCCTGGAATTGCATTTCCACACCCTTTTCGAGAGAACGAAATTGCGTTTGCAAAGACTCTTTAGTCTGTACAAAACGGGCAAGCAGTTTATTTTTGACTATTTCGTAATCCTGCATTTCAGCGTCTGTTAGCTGATCACAAACTTTAATAAAGACCTCACCGACGAGGGGTTGCAACGCCGTGACCTATTGGTCTTTAGGAATCTTTTGACTAGTTAAAGTTCGTTCGAAAATCTTAAGAAAACTGTTAATGTCAGTATTGGGCGTCCACCTATTTACTAGTCGAACTATGTCGGCCACTTTACCATGTTTTGCAACTGGATTCGGGGGAGTTGGGGGAACACCGTTGGCTCCATTTGGAGCGGGGTTAAGATTTAACGTAGCAGCATTTAGCTTCGCTAGTTCTAGCTGCTTGTCCAGTTTAGCTAATTCTATAGCACTGGCACGGTCTTTAATTTGGGCATCTTGATCCCTTAAAGCTAGTTCATGAGTGCGACGACGGTCGGCCTCTGCTAAGTCAACAGCACGTTTTTTCTCAGCGTCTGCTACTTCAAGTGCTCTTAATTTAAGTTCTTCTGCTTTAAGAAAGAGTTCGTTTTCTTTAGCGGCTAATTCTTTTTTAGCAAAAATAGCGGCTTCTCTCCTTTCAATAGCGTTAGCTAGTGCATCGGAAAGTTCACTTAAATCAAGTTTGCCATCTTCGAGGGCTGCTCGTAAGATTTGTTGGGATTCTGCTCTAGAATCACTGACTGTAAAGCCTAAGTTCAAACAGGCCTTCTTTAAGTCCTTGTTTGTGATATCACAAATGATTTCATCTAATTCTTCCATTTCCGACATTTTGAGTCTTAATGGTTAACGTGGTTTCAAAATAAAGCTTTTATAAATGAAACAAAAATTAAAAGCAGCCGCTTAAAATTTAACGTTACTTTTGAGTAGAGGGATTTAATAAAAAAAACTTCTCTCCCAAATCCAGTAAGATTGCACATAAAGAATACACTTTCAAAACCCCCAGCACTCTGGTATATGAATAGCTAAATTGCATAAATGCTATCAACTACAACACTCGGCTTGGCGGCCTCTAAGCATATCTCGTGTACACTTACCCAGGGGTACAATCGCTGTACGGTCAGTCTGTCCTTCCGTTCCACCGTAGTATGGGAAGTCCGGCACTGATTCACGGGAGTCGATCGTCACTGGCGGGCGGTCAAATCCACGGGACTTCGGCGTTGCACGCAAAATCCACGGCTTGGCTGCACGGAGCGTAGTTTCCCTCTCGGGCCTCTTCTCCTACAGCATCGGTTGGGGTTGAGACGGCTCTTGACGGGAGGACGTCTACTGGAAGCGGCAGCGGCTGCTTCCGGGCGCCGGCAGTTGTTGGAGCTGCGGCGGGGGTTGTACTATTTTAGACTTTAGTACGACTTCTGCTTCGTGACTTTTTTAGCTTGTCACAGGCATCTGCTTCGTGGCCATGTTTGGCTGGACCACAGACATCTAGTTGGAAGTGGCTTGCATCCTTCTAGGCATGTAGCATGGCAGGGGGGAAAACGCTTGACGGGAACAGCACCTGTTCATCCCACCGCTGCCACCAGTTGTAACGGCGGACGCTACGTCGGCTTAGGTGCTTGTAACGCCCCCGGTTTCCCTGGTGTACGTGGAGTTTCAGCTTGAGGTTTCTACGGTGTTTATGACGACTTTTTACGTTATACAACACAGCATGGACACTGTCCCAGCATGGGAGATGAAGCGCCGGTCCTAATTAAAGGGGCCTAACCTTAAACTGTCGGTATCGCTGCCACCAACGGTGGATTTAACTGTTTAACTAGCTAAAATCTAAAAATGGGCTACATATTTAATTTTACACTAAAATACAATTAATCAAGTCTAGCAAACGACTGAAGCTTAAAACTCCTGGTTTTATTTTTGCGACGGAGAATGAAAGTACACTTTACATTATAGTTTGCTTCTAAAAGCTTTTGAATACCAATTATTTAAATAGGCAACAAGTTTACATTTACATAAAGTAGCAAGTTTGAATATACACTTTGGTAATTCACAAGATCAGACAAACACACTTGGTTTGAATAAAGTTTTAAATTTTCAGATTAGAAAAAGTAAATCATGAGTGCTCCCGGAGACACCCGCAAGACTTGACAGCCGCAACTGATTAAAGTCTATCTGACAGTATGTTTCAACATGATCAACCGTCCACAGTTATGTTTCTAAGTTTTCCAAGCACAAAAAGATCAACCTCCCTTAGTTCCCTCGAGAACTGTTCTAAGTAATAAAAAGCCCGGCAATTTTACACTTAGGCATCAGTTTGTTTCAATTTGCCTTCCACAAAGATCAAACCGTCATTTAGTTTAAATTAAAAATCCATTTAAAGTAAACTGGAAAAATTTGGTTTTTAGAAAGAGAACCACTCTGACGTTATGGGGAGAGGAAACCTAAGATGCCGCTACAGGCGTCTCCACCATAATATTCTCTAGCTAGAGAGTCAAGTTTACAATTAAACTAGAATTTAGAATATGGGGGTCCTAAATTAAACTTTCAAAAGCTAAACTATAACATACGAACCACTACCATCGTGCCCGGCATGGCATTCTCCGGACATGGCGTCTCCACTCCCGACTGGCGTGACCGGTCTCTAGCTTGAGATCTGTGAGCTGTGCTGACTGAGCTGGGGGTTTTTATGCTGGAGAGGGGGGAAAGCGCGGACGTCGAGGATAGCTGCGGGGGTCTGATTGGCCGAGGGCCTCGAGAACAATGGAAAGTGGGAGGAGAAGTCGGATGAACAAAGGAACTGGGTGCAGAGCCGTTTGAAGGAGTGGGAACATGTAAAACGGAAAAAGATAGGCCTGTTTTGAGTTTCACTCAATTGAACTTTCGGAAATGGCCTTTACTTTGTATTACTGGCTACGGATTGAATATTTACATGATTGCAACGTGATTAGGCTCTTGTTAAAGCTTATTACTTGGCTTTGGGTAATGTCTAGAACATTACTATTAAATTAAACAAGCTTTAACGGTAAACTGTAGTGTTAAACACCACAACTAGTTTTGGCTGGGGAGGGGGGGGGGGGGGGAATTGGGTAATTCGAAGTTTTTGCACAGTTTGACTTTCGGATTTGGTTTGAACAGATCTTTTTAAGAATTCTTTTAGTGTTTAATAGTAGATCAAGCTATTTGTAGGTTTCGGTGGGTCACAGTCAGGCCAGAGGAGAACTAAAATAAACATATATACACTGAAAAATTCGTGTCCGGTAGAATGCCAGGTCGTAAGACGTTTATACGTTTGGACACATGATAGCGTTTCTGGGGGTAAAAGAATATAAATAAAGTATAAATGCGGTTAAATAAACTAGCTAGTTGAATGCTATAACGCATTAAGTTACAGAGAACATTTAACGTTTTAAAATTTTTAAGTTAAAATTCGATCGTTGTGGAAATTTTCCATATGGATTGCGGCCGACAAACACAATAAAAAATATCACACTTCAAAATGGTTGTCTGTACAAACCTCATACAATACACTAAGCTAATATGTTTGGGCTTTTTGCCCTAAAAGAAAAGGATAAAATGAAGATACAAAAATACAGAGTTTTATAATGGCGGCCATGATGAAGGTGCGATGTGGTTGGTTTTGGTCAATCTTCAAATGTAGTTTTAATGGTCTTCAAGGTAGAAAGTCCGGATTTGGGCTTCCCCAAGAGTCTTGTATTTTGACAGGCTATTAAATGTCGAAGAGTTTGTGGAAATCGGACCATTATTGCGAAAACGGCTAAATATGCCTCGGCGAGGCATTTGGGTGCCTCGAGAAAAAATTTCATTTTTGAAAAACAGGCGTTTTTCGCTGGCGCTCGTTTACACACACTTGAATTAATACTGAACCTAAAAGAGGTTGTAAGCCTACCACCGATTCCTCTTTGGGAATTTTCTGCGTTAACATGGTTCTCTCATAAATTTTAAGGAAACTTAATTTCTGAGTCGGACGTCCATCTATTCACTAAACGTACAACATCGGCAATTTTGCCTGGTTTGCTTACTGGATCTCGGTGAGGTTCGGAGTTACTGTACCACTAGATGGTCCAGAACTAGCAGAATTTAGCCTAGCTAATTCTATCTGCTTATCGAGCCTTAGTAGCTCTTGAGCGCTAGAGCGTTCTCTAATTTGCGCTTCTCGGTCACGTAATTGTGCCTCTTGATCGGCTAAAGCAAGTTCGTGTGCCCGGCGTTTGTCACCTTCGGCAACTTTTAAAGCTTCTAACTTTAGTTCTTCGGCTTTCAAAAACAACTCATTTTCTTTAAGAGCTATCTCTTTTCTAGCTTGAATGGCTAAATCTCTCCTGTCCATGGCGCTTTCTAGCGTGTCAGCAAGTTCAGTTAAAGAAACTTTGTTATCGTCAACTGCATCACGTAAAATTTTAAGTGAAATTTGTTTAGAGTCACTTACTGCTAAACCTAAGTCCAAACATGCTTTCTTAAGCTCTTTGTGTTTAAGACCTTCTACAATTTCGTCGAAAGTAGCCATTTCGGGGAATTTTAACCTTACGTTCAAAAATACAGCTTGTATAAATGAAATACGGAATTAAATTGCAGCCTAAAAATTAACTCAAACTTTACGTTAAGACTGAGCACGAATTTAACCGTTTCTCATCCTAATCCAGTAAGCTTTAGCAATAGAAAACACTTTTTAACGACCCCTAGCTTTTGTGTATAAATAATTAAAATACATAAATGTTTCTAACTACAACACTAGGCTTGGCAGGCCAAAGCATATCCTATGCACACTTACCCAGAAAACACTATCACTGTGCGGTCGGTCTATCCACATCAGGCCAATCGTCCCACCGTCGATCGACGATACAGATTCCACGGGCGTTGTACTAGCACGTCTCTGGATCTTGTTCACTGCGGCGATGGTTGTCTCATCTGCGGGCAGTCGTCTGTGCAGGAGCCCCTTGTCCGTTGTTGGCTGGTCTCTCCTCACAGGGTTGCGGGGTTTGATGCTCGCATCTCGGCTGGGCAGGCGTCCACTCGGTGAAGCTGCGTCTCCAGTCGTCTGGCTCCAGGAACGGCGTTGTTACTGGGGCGGGGAAAGCATTGATTTGTAACGGCAATGCAGGCGTCTTTTTCGGGGGACTATAGTAACTGAGTCCCGGACGTCTTTTTCTTGCAACTTACGTCCAAGTTGCGGCTTGACAGATTGAAGAGTTGTTCATCTGTAGTAGCATGGCAGGGGGGAAACACTTGACGGAACAGCACCTGTTCATCCCACCGCTGCCACCAGATTGTAGCGGCCGAAGCTACGATTCTCAAGGTGCTTGTAACTTCTCCGACATCAATGTGGTTTTGACCTCTAAACTTCTAGTTCGGTGGCGGTTTTTACTTTTACGGAAAACAGCACACGTATGCTACTGGCCCAGCATGGGTAACAGAGAGTCATTTGTCCTAACTGTAGGCTAACTAGATAACTTTAAAGGGGGGTATTCGCTGCCACCAGGTGGGTGTTTCTAAATGCAGCTCTAAGTTTAATTATTAAGTGGTTTTCATAAGAACTATAACTTCTACATTTAGTCTAACTAACAGAAAAACAGGCGTTTTACAAACTCGTAGGTTTATTAAAAGGCAAATAAATATAAACAGTTACATTTAAAATTCAACTAGTGTCAATACAAGAAAGCTTTAAATAAAAAGCACGGCGATTTTTACAACAGGAAAAATCAACAAGAATTTACATGAAATTCAACTCAAACTTCACACAACAGGGTGAAGAGTAAAAACTACAATTTCGATTAGAAAATGTTTGTGGGACCTCGGGAACCCGTTATAACATGCAAACCGCGGGAATTACATGAAATAAATCTATTTGTTGCAAACCGCGGGAATTACACACAAATAGTCAAGACTATGTTTCTTAAGTCCGACCTAAGATCAAATCTTCAAATCTGTAGATCCTTAGTATCTAGGGAAGCACCCGAAAAATACGTCGTCTAAATGCAGATTTAGTGTTTAGATTAAGTTCATAATAATAAACACGGGAAAACAAAAAGCTGGTTTTTAGAAAGGGACCGTGAACCCTGACGTTATGGCGATGGGGGCCTAGAATGCCGACTATGGCTCCACCTCCATAATTCCCTCAAAGCTAAGGTTAGGTTAATTTTAAAACTAAAATTTCGAATGGGGTTTCCAAAATTAAATTTTCTAAACTAACACTAGTCTAATACGAACCAACTACCTTTGCCCGGCATGGCAACATTCGGACGGGACATCTCCTATACCGACTGGCGTAGTCACCTCTGGCTTTGAGGATGAGCGTGTGCTGACTATGCAGTGTGGGGCTGGGGTTTTATGCTGGAGAGGGGGGTAAGCGCGGACGTCGAGGATAGCTGCGGGGGTCTGATTGGCCGAGGGCCTGGAGAACAATAGAAAAGTCGGCAGCGCAAAGGATTTTTCGCTTGGCGCCGTTTGAAGGAATAATTATTGACTGCGTGGTAGAGAGAGGCCGGTAGAGTTAAACTCATTGTTTGGAACGTGAATAAGGCCTTTAATTACTACGGATTGTTTTTATTTTTTTAACCACGATGTTAAGCATCGCGACTATTGAAGAAATGCTCATAATAAATTCGGTTATTAACATTGGGAAGCCAGGTATACTTTGGGAAATGGGAAGCCAAGTCGGTTTTGCTACGGACAAAGAAGTATAAACAGAAAAGACGGTTACGGTAAAATACGTAGGACGAAATGTAGCCTAAGCTCCGGTAGTTGGGATGGCAAAAGATTACGTTAAAAGATTATTATAAAATAAAAGTTAAAGGTTACCAGCGAATGCTAAAACGCATTTTAAAATAGTTTAAACATATTTGCAGACGTAAAATTGGGGTTTTGGGTGTCGGACATTTCTCAAGTGCATTACAGATAGTCACCTTAAATCTACTTAAGAAATATCAAAACAAGGTATCTGTACATTTATTAGGGAGGTTAAGTACCTTCGTAGAGGAAGCTCCTCCCTCTAATACACTGAACTAATGTTTTCGGCTTTATGCCTAAGTGAAAATGAAAGCATATACAAATTTTTACAAGTGGCGAAAATGGCGTCTCGTGCGCTACGGTGATTTTACGGCATCGGTTTCATGCGTTTTTCAAATGGATGCTGTGAAAGTTCTAGAAGGAGTTTTCGTGTTCTGTTTGCGGGGGAAAACAGATAAAGTTCGTGGCTATTAAGAGCTATTTAGATGAGACGGATTGGTCCTTTTCTTGGAAGATACAGGCGTTTGAATTTCGGAGTTTTTCACGGCCGAGGTGCCGAGAAAAAAAAAGTGTTCGTTGCCGTAAACGAAGTTTTCCCTCAGGTTGTTGATAGTTTGAGTTGAGGTATCCTCTCAAATCGGGTGAAGAACTCAGGCCTTCTTTACATCAGTACTACACAAGAATTCCCAAGCAAGTGATTAAAGATAATGCCAATTTTTTAATCGTATTTCCCGTGGACGAATTAATCCTAAAACATTTGTACGAAAATCAGGTCATTAAATAATCTAAGATCACCGAGATCTAGCATGTGTTATTGTTGAAACAGGAGTTTTCAAAAAGGTAGTTTTCCTTGTAACACTAATCTTGATTCAGTGTGATTGATTGATTGACTTTAGCGCAAGAGTTGCTAAAGCTTTCAAAGACTATTTTACATTCTGCAAGGGTCATGTTTGTAACTTAGAGAGTTGCGATAACTCACTCCGAATTTTCCTAGTCCAAATTGTAATGTGAACTTTAACTTTAAGTTCAGTGTCGATTTAATTGTAAATCGTGTGCTTTTAATTGTAAAGCCCCAGTTTTATTTTTGTAACCAACTAGTTACTCCGTGTGTAAAAATCTTGTCATGTTTTATTAAAACAGAAAAGAAAGTTGTTTTGAACAACAAATTAAGACTTCGAGTCCGATTTAATTTGCAAGGGTTATTTTAATTACAAATCAATTTTTATTCTAAGTCCGAAGTAGGCAATTAAATTAACTACCCATCGTGGTGGCAGTAAACCGTGATAGATAGGTCATAAAAGTTTAGTTAGGATGTTGACGCTCTTCTCCTAACCGTGCAGTAGACACGCTATGCTGTTTTCACAACAAAGTAAAAACCGCCACTTATGATTTACTCTACGATTACCACATGTACGCCAGATGTCGGTGCTATAGACAGTAGGCACCTCAAGACCCTGTAAGCGCCGCTACATGTGGACGGCCTACAGGAAGTCAGGTAACCAAAATATTCTAGATGACTATTTACTTATTAACAATTTAGTTCAAGCAGCTCTTAAAACCGAGAAAAAAATATATGAATTGTGCTTAGCAAACGATTCCAAGACGTCATCGAAAAAGTTTTTTCAATATGCAAAATCTAAACAAATCTCTAAACCGATTATTGGGCCACTCATTACACCAATGCATACCCTAACGTCTAACCCACGTGAGATGGCGAACATTTTAGGTGCAACCTTCTCTGGAAATTATTCCCCTGGTACCGTTTTTTCTTTTCCACCCTGTCAAAATCACCCAATTTGTATCCCGCCACTTTTTTTTACTGCTTCTAACCTCCACATTGCGTTTAATAAACTTAAGCCTCATGCAGCTGCCGGACCCGACGGCATACCGTCCGACTTCCTCATTGCTTGTAAGGATATCTTGGTCCCCATTTTGATCCCCATATTTAATAATATGCTTGATACAAATTTTGTCCCCGTTATTTGGCAGAAAGCATTTATAACGCCAATTTTCAAGAAAGGCATTCACACGGACCCACAAAATTACCGCCCAATTAGTATTACTTGCCACTTATGCAAAATTTTTGAATCAGTTTTAGCAGATCATATAACTAAATTTTTGACTAACCAAAACCTCATCTGTCCAAACCAACATGGTTTTAGATCAAATTTCTCCACAACCACAAACCTTTTAGCCTTTTATAACAGCATTTTTCTCGCACTTGACAACAATGCTCCTGTTGATGCAATATATCTTGATTGCATGAAAGCATTTGATGAAGTTAAGCATAGTTTATTAATCCACTCCTTCAAAATGTATGGAATCGCTGGACCAATCCTAAATTGGATAAAAAAAAAAATGGCTTTGCAACCGTACACAACAAGTACTCGTTTTGGGCTCCTATTCAGACATTTCTCCAGTGCCTAGTGGCTTAATTCAAGGTTCGGTTTTAGGACCACTTTTGTTCTTAGTTTTTTTTAACAGTTTTGGTTTTGATCCCACTAATTCCACTTCCAAATTTGCTGATGATACCAAATCCAAACATGAAATTTTTTGTTTAAAATGATAACATTCATTTTCAACAGCATATAAACAATCTCTTTTTTTTGGTCCCAGCAGTGGCAACTTCCCATACACCCTCAAAAAACTGGAGTTATCCATTTCGGTTTTAATAATCCAAACTATACGTACCACTGGGGCTACGACCCCCTCCCCAATCTCCAAGAAGTCACGGACCTTGGCATTCCCATAAAAAATGACCTTATATTTGACAAACATATTGGCAACATAGTACAAAAAGCAACTGCTGTTGTCTGTATGATAAACCGCACCATTACCTCCAGAAACCCCAATATCTACCTAAAATTATTTCTGACCCTCGTCCGCCCCATTCTCGAATATGCATCCGAACTTTGGTTTCCAATACTCGTCAAACACCAAACGGCACTGGAAAAGGTACAACGCAGGGTAACTAAAAATATTGAGGGGTGCCGATACTTGTCCTACTCGGTGCAGCTTCTACGTCTGGACTTAGACTCCCTGTGGTGGCGTCTAATGCGTGGAAACCTACTTACACTCTTTAAAATCCTAACTTCCAATTTTGGTGGCCCAGATACTGCAGCTCTTTTCACTAGGTACCGTATAACATCAACAAGAGGCCACTCACTTAAATTAACTAAACCCACTATCAATAAAAATCAAGCAAAAGGTTTCTTTTCTGTCCGCCTTATCTCTCACTGGAACGCTCTGCCAGAATTCGTTGTGGCTGCCCCGAGCCCAAATACCTTCAAAAATAGACTGGATAATTTTGTTGCCGCAAATACCACTTGGTGATTTTCCTATGCAGGTGGTTCTTAAATCAAGGTGTCTTCTACCCCCCCCCCCCCCTTTCTTTCTGGGTGCTTTTTCGTAAATTTGATGTTGAGCTTAAGTTTCTCTGGTGTTTTTTTATTGCCATTATTAATGAAATTTCGTCGGTTATTCTTCCCCATTCCCCCCCCCCTCCCTCCGGTGTTTTTTTTTGCCATTATAAATGAAATTTTGTCGGTTACTATTCCCCATCCGATTTGGTCTTACCCATCAAAAATTATACTATGCCAAATTCACTTATATATATTTAAATATTGATATATCAATTGTTAATATTAGCCTATGTATCTTGTTAATATTCCCATAGTCTTTTATTTCAGAATATTTATATTGCAATTGTTGGTATGCGAACTTCTTTTCAAATGTAATTCTGAATGTTTTTTGTACAATTCTTGTAACATGTTTATAAGTTTATTTAATTATTTATTATTTGCATGTACAATATTTTTCTAAACAACTTTGCTACGAAGCCTGTACGGCGCTGTAGTGCATTTTTGAAATAAAGTAAAGTGAAAGCCGCTACGCAGGTCTGCTTCGTTGCCGTTCGCCTTCACCACACCTGCTGCACGTAGCCGTGACTCAGCCTTCCAGGTCATGCCGCAGTTGCCTTCATTGGGGGCGGGCTGGGGGGGGGGGGGGGGGGAGAAACAGTCTACGATACTTCTTCGACCTCGAAGCCCAACAAATGACTTCCGCGCTAGCGGCAAGAATACGAGTGGAGAGTGGGAGGTGAGGGAACGGGGACGAAGGAAGAAGTAAGGTGGATTGCATAGTTTTGCATAAATTACGGATGGAATTTGTGCAGTGTGAGGTAGGTGCAAGGCGCCGAATGGGGAGAGGGAGTTCCCATACGTAACACAGGCAAGGAGGGCTCCATGAAGGAGAAGTGTGCAATCCACCAACGAAAGGTTAGTAAAATTATTTTGTTTTAGCACAGGTTAATAAAGTATAGCATAATTTGTTACATGGCATAAGCCGAAAGAGAATAACAGCAATAACACCACTGCATGTTTACAACACCAGTGCCCAAAACAGTATGTGAGATAGGGCTGCTGTGCTGGCATTATATGTGACGCGATGGCAGCACTCCAAGCGGGTGATGAACTAAGCCTATATAAATGGGATTTTAAACTCCAAAATACCAGTGTTACCTGGTTGATTTTGGTTTCTATTGCCTGTACAAAATATACATTACCTTTTTTACAGCATTCTCTTTCTTAAAATGCTGTTCAACCTAGAGAAAATAATTCGTTGGAGTCCTTCCAGTTCGTTACCTACTGCGCAGCCTCCTTCATATAAAAGCCGAAGCGGAGCGGCAAGCTCACCTTTTCGGACCTCTATTGTGCCCAAAATTGCGACAAGAGGGGAGGAGAGTGGGACCGCGATAATGTATATTTTCAACAGGCAATAGAAACCAAAATCAACCAGGTTAACACTGGTATTTTGGAGTTTCAAGTTGCCTTGAAAATATACATTACCATTTTTAAAGCAATCCCATAGACTTTGTCAAGGTGGCGGGCATCACTTTGACTCTAGTACCCTCAGGTAACGACCGGTTCCCCTCACAGAAAATTCAGTGTGTAAAGCGGGTTAAAGTATACGTCAGCGGCAACAAATGGCCCGATACGGTCAGTCCCTCAGCTTGATGGGACATGTCCCGGAGATAGGACGTGAAGACTGTAGGATGTCTCCAGGATGCAGCTTCCATTGTTTCGGTGACAGGGATGTTGCTGTAGTGAGCCCAGGACGTGGAGATTGCACGAAGTTCGTGGGCCGTTACTCTGATGCCTTCAGATACACAATTTATGTCAACTGCTTCGTAGGATTGGACGATGACACTCTTTAGCTAAGTGGCAATCGTGCGGGTGGAAGTGGTGCCGACCTTATTAGTAAAAGGTAGAAAAAGTTGTGATCGTCCTCGACGGATGGGTTTGGATGCTTGAAGGTAGAAGCGAATCGCCCGAACAGGGCATAGTGATCGTTCTTCCTCCCCTAAGAGGGAGGACAAGAATGGGATGATAAAGGGATGTGTTCTTTCGTCAGGCTTCTGAGTCTTGGCACGGAACGATGATCGTGGAGTCAAGGTTACCCCAGCATAATCAGGTAGAAAGAAGCAGTCTTTTTCTGTAGCAGACAAGGCCAGTAATTCACTGCAAAGAAGGCAGGCAGCAAGGGTTACGAGAAACACTGTTTTAAGATGACTGAGTTTGGCTGAGTGCATTGGTTCATAAGGTGGAGCCATGAGTGCCGTGAGGACGATGGACAAGTCTTAATCCGGAAACTGTCTGAATATTTGTGGTCGGTCCAGGTGGAAAGAATGAATTAAGGACGAGATCCTGTAGTTAGTAAGGAGGTTCATATTACCAGCTGCTTTGAAGACAGCATTAAGTGCAGAACGGTAAACAAGGATGGTGGAACCCCTTAATCCGCTTTTGAGTAAAGAAGTGAGGAACCAGAGGAGGTCGTGCAAAGGGAGACGGATTGGATCAATCTGTTCCGAGATACACCAATGAAGCCATCGTTTCCAGTGACTGTCATAAATCTTGTAAGAACGGACCGGATGGCTCGTGATGCGATGCGAGTGGCCTCGTCGTCAAGAATGCCAGATGTTCGGAGGAGTTGGACGATAGTTGCCACCCGTGAAGTCTAAGCGCTCAGTGGTTCAGATGGAGGATCGATCCCCTGGGTTGGGACTGGAGATCCGGACGATACGGTAGGCAACGGGGATCGAGTCGATGAGGAGGCCGAGTAGAAGCGGAAACCAAGCTGCTACTGGCCAGTTCGGTGCAATTAGAAGGAACCGTCCTTGTGAACTGGCGATTTTGCAAAGCACGAGTGGCAGGAGGCGAGGAGGAGGGAAAGTGTATGCCTAGAGGTGGTCCCAATTCAGTGTAAATGCATGTACTGCCCAAGCACGAGGATCTGGGAACGGACTGACAAACAGGGGAAGTCTGGCATTGTAACTCGTGGCGAAGAGGTCGCCTATTGGGTGATGCCAGAGATGGAATGGGATGGAGCAGACAGTTGAGTGAAGCATCCATTCGCTGGTTTGTGGTGTCCTCCGAGAAAGGGAGTCTGCGATCACGTTTAAATATCCTAGATGTGAAGAGGCAGAAGGCAGACACGTAGTTGAATGCACAGTTGGAAGATCTGGGAAGTGACATGATGGAGGGAGAAGGAGCAGGTCCCACCCCCTTTTCGTAGATACGCGACCACTGTCGTGTTGTCTGTATGAACCTGAACCGTTCGTCCTGTTACATAGTCCTGAAAGTGGCGAAGGCCCAGGAGGACCGCAAGCAGTTCCAAATGATTGATGTGAAATGTCATTCCCTTTGGCCAAGTGCCTGATACTAAGATTGTCGATATGAGCTCCCCAACCCGTTAGGGATGCGTCTGTGAAAAGGTGTACTTCTGGAAGAGGTTCGTTTAGACAGGAAACGTGGCGGTGAGATTGGTGACGTCCGTCCACCATCGAAAAACGTCTAAAGGAAAGAGAGGAGCGAGGGGCTGAGGTAGTAGAGTTAGTGCGAGGCGAGGATCTCCCCATAGATCGGATCGGTAGTGGTGAAATAGACGAGCCATTCACCTGCCGTAAGGAACTAGGTCCGCAAAGGAGTCGATGGTCCCGACGGTGGATGCAAGATCCCGGTATGTGTGTAGAGAAAGGCGGGCAAAGGCACGAGCGGACCGCAGATGATCCTCGATGCGTTCTAGGGATGGCATGACTGTTGCCTCTTTGAGATCAAAGAGTACTCCTAGGAACACAAAGGATTGAGCGGGTTGGAGTCGAGATTTCGAAAAGTTTATTCCCAGTCCCAAGTGATGAAAAAGAGACACGACGTCTTTTAGAGTGCTGGAGAGGATAGTGGGATCGGGGTGTGGGAGAAGGCAGTCGTCGATAAAGGCGTGAATGTGGATGTCTGGTTGGTGTAGGTAGGTAAGGACAGGACGGAGGACCATGGTGAAAACTCGCGGAGCTGCGTTCAGACCAAAGGGGAGGCAGAGAAAACTCGAACACTGTGCCGTCTAATAGAAAACGGAAGAGGTAGCGGACAGACGCATGAAGCGGGATGTGAAGGTATGCGTCTGCTATATCCAGGGACACTGGCCAATCATTGGGTTGTAACGAATCTTGGATGGAAGAGACGGTTTCCATTTGAAACTGCGGATTGAGGATGTATTGATTTAGGTTGAAAATTAGGCGTGATCTTTCTTGTTGCAAAGGAAAATGCTGCTATAGAATCCTGGAGTGAACGGAGGTAACACTATGCGACTGGCATGTTTGCGTAGCGGGATGGGAGCTGGAGTTTCTAGTTCCCAAGGTGGGTCTTGCACCGGAGGTTTTGTTAAGAACTTCGGCATAGAATTGAAGTCGTCCCCCCCTACTTCTTGTGGGGGAGACGGAATGTCAATAAGTGTCCCGTCCTCTGTTGCGAGGATGGGAAGAGGAGCGTTGTCGCCTGTCGGGAGTTGATGGTCTATCCAAGGAACGACCGCGTCCATGTCGGCGATGCGGATCGCGGTAGCGGAGGAGGAGCAGAGTCAGGTGGTTTCACTGCTTTCGGATCATCCTTAAGTTGGTCCGTTTTGGAGGACGAAGCGGATCGTTGTCTTCGGTTCAGACGATTCTTGTTATAACGAGGTTTGCGAGAGATGTCCAAATATGGAGCTACTTTAGGGATCAATCCGCGGAACAAAGACTCAGACTCGTGGATGGGTTGATTTCGCAGGAGGTAACGAGTCGAGTCGTGAAGATTGGATGCTGTATTAAGTGCAACGTCTCGAAGTAGAAGCGTGGAATTAAACAGAGCACGTGTAAACCAGTTCATGGCATGGTAGGTAGCAAAGCAACTCTTCCTAAACACTTGGTTAATAAGGAATGCCAGTTGGCGAGTATCCTCAGTAGGAGGATCGGTGTAGAGTCTTTCGCAGAGTGCATTGGCTGCCGTACTGAGGACGTCTGCTTGGGATGCAGCGCGAAGGCCTAGACGGAGGATGCGGTCGTTGTGACGAAGGACGTAAACAGGAACAGACGCTTGTCAAGGAAGGTAGAGGGCGGATCTGAAATCAAGCTTTGCATCCGCTGTAAGAAATTCTGATTGAGGATAGGTGCCGAAGTTTCTAGGATTGGCTGTCCCTTCTCCAATGGAACAGAAGAACTAGTTTTCTTGACCCGGACGAGGAGGAGGGGGATCCTTGTCTAATTAGAGGGGTGTTCCATTACCTAGGTGGACACCGCGAGTCCTAAGGAGAGTGGTACGAAGTGTAGTGGACTGACCTAGTAGAGGTGGTTGATGCGGATGTTGATCACGTAATCCAAAGCCAGCGGCCAAACCTCTGTTTTTGGAGACATCATCGGAGGTGGAGGATGGCTTGTATAAAAAACAGTCCGGAACGATCTTTTCTACTGTCTTTAGTAATTCAGGTAAAGGAATCCTTGAAAAGGAGAATCAGGCTGAACCGAAAGGGACGGATGAGGAGAATAATAGGAGTCAAGGTCATCGTCCGCAGGGAGGATCGGAGGAGGAGCGGACGAGACAGGACGCGGATCGTCAGGAGCAGCAGATGGACTGGCTTCTTCTAAGGAGTGCTTGTGACGCTTGGGAATGGAAGCAAGCCAGGCTGAAGTGTAGTCAGAGATTGGTGCTTTGCGCTTGAAAGTCTGGAGCGATGAATCCATAAGAATATGGACCTGGTATGGAGTAAGCGATTCGTTGGTTCGCTGGGTTGCGGACCGATCAACAACAGAAGGACGGGACGAGTGTGAAGAGAGGTCCAATGGTGTAAGGTGCAGACCGACAGAGGATGCCAGTTTTCAGCAACCTTCCGGGCTTTAAGTTGGAGCTTGAGACAAGTACAGCGTTCTTTGGTGCGAGATTGACTGCAGGGGATCGGGGACGTAGCTGCAGTATCACAAGGTAACGGAGCGGACGGCTTCGAGAGAATATGATTGGGATGCGGACGAGACTGTTCTAAAGAATCTTGGTCCGCAGTAAGTTCAATAATTTCCACATGATCCGCAACCGGAGGGAACCAGAGGGGATGCGGACTGAGGTGTGCGGGATAAGAAACCTTCCCTTGGCGTTCCTTTAGCACGAGGCATGAGGATGACGAGGATGAGGATCGATAGCGGATGGAGGATAGGACCAGACTCAGCAGATCGAAGTGAACAGCGTGGCGCGTAGAGAAGAAAAGGTGAGTTTGCCGCTCCACTTCGGCTTTTATATGGAGGAGGCTGCGCAGTAGGATGTACAGTAGGTAGAGAACCGGAAGGACTCCAACGAATTATTTTCTCTAGATTGAACAGCATTTTGAGAAGGAGAATGCTTTAAGAAAGGTAATGTATATTTCAAGGCAACTAGAAATGGAATTTATTGATTTTAAATTGATGTCGGGCATAAAATACCAAATCAAAACGATTTTAGCACATAAAATATTTTTTAACACAGATTAAAATTAGTTATTACTATCCTAAAATACTTAAATGTGCTAAAATCGATTCATCAATACTGAATGTCAGTATTTTGCAGATAGTCAGAAACAATGATGCAAGGGGTAGGCTTTAACTCCCGTTATTTCACGACTTTGACTTTAAAGCATTTTAGGAGGGAGGATTTTAGCTTCACGTGGGGGTTTAATACACAATTTACGGTAATTACTTTACGTACCAGATCTCGGATCTTTTGTTCTCGTTCCGGTGCCGGCTTAGCAGTTTTCTGAAATAACAGAAAAAAAAAAAAAAAAATATAATAAAATAAAATAAAAAATAAAATAAAATAAAAAAATAATAAAATAAAAAATAAAATTATTACTACTATAAAGAACGACAATTTTTACTTGATTAAAATTAGTTTTTACTATCCTAAAATAGTTACCTCCAGTATGTGCTAAAATCGTTTTCGATTTGCTTTTCTACCCGATTTTTTAAACCCCTTTAAAGTTTAAAACACCTGCAACACTTGTAATGCAATGAGGTTAGCCTATCTGCCACTTGGTGCGCAACAATCGTTGCCTCCAACAAGCCAGCGCCAGCCCAACAATGACACTTCGTTTTCCGGAACCCACAACTCAACATTTCCAGAGTTCGGCGAAGCGGGGAGGCTGGGCGGGTTCTACTAGAGGTAAGTATTTTAGGATAGTAAAAACTAATTTTAATCAAGTTAAAATTGTCGTTTCTTACTATCTGTAAAATACTAACCTCTAGTATGTGCTGAATTTGTCCAATAGGCCGGTGGGACAGCACGAACCCTGCTAACTCTCGTTGCATTGCACTCCACACTAACAATACGGTACACATCACACTTTAAACACTGCCAGCAAAGAACCTTTACCCATCTCAGCTCTTGTCTCGGGCGAGGTCCTCAGCCATGGACTGCGATCCACCACTGGTATTGCCACCGAGCAACAGTGACGACAACTGTCCATCTTTCCACTGTGTACAAGGTGCATATCCCCACAACTTCTTCACCAGGAAAAGGTTCATGTGGGCCAACCCCTCAACAATCCTCGTGTTGGGATGGAATCTCTCCAGTATGCACTTTAACAGGAAGCTTTCCACCATTGCAACACCAAACACTGCCACGTGACCTGTCACCTGAACTTCATTGCCTTTGCCCACCTTCTCTCTCCCATGTAGAGAGTTCCAGCGGGCATGATGACACCGCAACACTCCTTGTGTTGTGTCATCTCCTTTCCACTGAGTACACAAACTTCACTCACTCCCCAATAACACTTTAGCCGCCACGTGGGGATGCTCCAGACCACTCCAACGCGCCGCAGAAGATAATGGGCGATAAATGTGTTCTCGTTGGTCCAAGAGCAGGCAGCTACCACATCATTAAGCAGGGTGCCAGACGCGAAGGCCCAAAACGCAGCCAAAACTCTCAACGCATGGGCCCCTCACATTCCCAGGGATGTCCAGATGGTCCAGGCCGTGCTCATACGCTCGCTTGATGACTTCACAAATCCATTTCCCTATCTTCGCTGGTGACAGTAAGGGAAGGACACCGCCAGATGCTCGCTCCCGTTGCAAAAACTGCGAGGTGAGTGTAGATCCTGCGCGTCTCGAACGTCCAGACTGCTCTGTCAAATTGGTCCAAAGAAAAGGTTGAGAGCCCGGACCGAGCCTTGGGTCCACTCCGTACCCCCTGGATGAACCACTGGCTTCAATGCCTTAATCACCAAAAGGCAAAGGCAATCTGGTCTTTGATTCTTCGCACGGAACCCAGCTGGAAAATCCAACGACACGGTTGACCAGTCTCGAGCAAAACAGATGTTCTTGCTATCTCTCACCAGAGCAGCTAGCCCGCTCTGCCGAGCCGCTGAAGC